>AWOL01S0038776.1:211515-221760 GCA_000715115.1 Nicotiana otophora
GGCCTAGCTTTATATTGATGTTTAGTTAGTGCTGGTTTCCATTCAGTTTTATATTTTGCTTCGCAAATTGTCTTGCAAGGTGGTCCCATGGCCAAAGTATGACATTATATGATCAGAGTCCCTTAGTCGCAATTTGGTACGCCAGGTTAGGTGAGGCACCGGGTGCTGGTCTCGCTCCTAGGTTCGAGGCGTGACAACTTTCTTCCTTGATTTTGTATTCAGTCTTTTACTTCAGGATTCCTTGTTGTAATTTCATTGTCCTATTGGTTATCTGTTGCATATTTACTCTTGGGACTACGAGGCGATACCTCGGGAGCGTCCCTGTTGTGTACTTACTTTTCGGACTACGAGGCGGTGCCTCGGGAGCGACCCTATTGCATATTTACTTTTGGGACTACGAGGCGGTACCTCGGGAGCGTCCCTGTTGTGTATTTACTTTTGGGACTACAAGGCGGTACCTTGGGATCGCACTTGTTGTTTACCTCTATTTGCTGTGTTGTTGTTGTTGTTTCTTAACTTGTAAGAATCTTATTTTTCTTCACGTGTTGTAGTTGTCTTCTTGAATCTCGTGTTGTATTCTTTCTGTAAATTCTCATTTGTTCACTTCTCAGTCATTTCATTATATTATTATATCCTCTGTCTTGTTTCCTATTATTTCTAGTAAGGCCCTGACCTGACCTCGTCACTACTCTACTGAGGTTAAGCTTGGCACTTACTGGGTAGGGTTGTGGTGTACTCATACTACGCTTCTGCACATATTTTGTACAGACCCAGATACTGCTTACCAGACCAGATACCAGTGAGCCAGCCCGTACGTGGAGACTACAAGGTATATCTGTCGGCTTCCGCAGACCTCGGAGTCTCCCTCTATCTTTATTATGTTGTTTTCCTCATTCCTCATTAGACTCTGATGTATAGAGATATTTAGTATCTTTCTCTTTGGAGCTTGTTAGTTATTTCTACCGTATTTTGGGAGTTGTAACAATTTTGAATCACAGTTCTTATTTATTTCAAATGTTGAGGTTGAGTTTCAATTTTATATTCAGTTATTCTGCAAAATTGTTAGGCTTAGCTAGTCTTAGAGACTAGGTGTCGTCACGACATCCTATGGAGGGAAATTAGGGTCGTGCCAGCAAGTCAGATTTATCATATAAGAACATATAATCAGTTAAGAGAAAATCCACTCGTATAAGTTTAGAAACCTTTTCTAAACTTTGAATCCAGTGAAACTTCCCTTATCACAAGTGTTGCCTAATTAAATAAAGGAGTTGATAAATATCCAAACCTTCATGAGTTCTTTTCTTTTTCAGTTGTGAAGAATTATCTAACTCCTCTACATCATCAATATTTTCTTGCAAAACCTCAAAAGTATCACGAGGCTGAACCTTTCGTCCAACATGCCATCCTTTGTTGGAAAGATCGTCAACGTAAAGCACTTGTGATGCTTGGTTGGCTAATACAAAAGGCTCAGTTGTTTTCAGAAATCACTGGCAGTTAACACTTACGAAGCCATATTCATATATTTTAACTCCCTTTTCTTGGTCATACACATCAAACGACGTACATCGAAATAAAACTATTCTTCCTCCACCAATAAATTGTAATTCTAGTATATCCGTTAGCTCTCCATAGTAATCAATATTCTTATTCTCTTCATCTGTCTCTCCAACTACAACCACCCCACAGTTCTGAGTTCTTAAACCTTTATCATACTATTTCACGTGACACCTATATCAATTAATAATGTGTAACGACCCAACCGGTCATTTTGAGCATCTACATCTCGTTCAACTATTTGAAGTCTTCAGTAGCTTCATATGATGTATTATGACCTGTGCATATTGTTGGATTTGGTTTTTAGGTGTTTCGGGATTAGTTCGGAAGAATGAATTTCATGTTGAAAGCCTTTAGTTGAAAGAGTTGATCAAGTTTGAATATATGTATTCAACCTCGTATCAGAGTTTTGATGATTCTGTTAGGTCTGGATGGTGATTTTGGACTTGGGCGTATGCCCGGAATTTAATTTGGATATTTTTAGAATGTTTCGACATCGTTTCTTCAAAAATAAGTGGTATCCCATTAAGCAAATGAGCTCTAACTTTAGTTCTGATTGAATTATTAGATCCGTACAGAAATTACTGAGCCATAGCAAAAAGAATCGTCGAATTCAGACATCGTATGAGAGAGTTATGCCCATTTCCGTATCGGGAAAGATTTCCCGTCGCCAACGCCCAGGGTAGCGTGGGGCGCTAGCCCTGGCACTGGATTGTTTTTTGATATTCTGGAAACAGCGCCACAGGCAGCGCCCCATGCCACCTGTGGCACTACAAACATTAAATCCCTATAAATGGGGGATTTCACCATTTGTGACACAAACAGTGTTGGGGAGCTCAGTTTGGCCGATTTGCAGAGGCAAATTTCACCACACAACTTGTGGTAAGTGTTCTTGACTCCATTATGATTATATTTCATGAATTAATCTTCGTTTTTGGCGTTAGATTATTGATTATTCAAGAGAAATCAGAGGAATTTTCTACAATTTCATAAAATATATTTCGAGCTTTGAACACCAATTCGTAGTCGGACTTGAATGAAATTAGTATGGTCGGACTCGTAATTGAATGGGTTGTCGGATGTTAACTCATCGGGTTCCGAGATATAGGCCCCACTGTTAATTTTTGAGTTGAATTTCAGATTTCTATTGGAAAATTTAGCATTTTCATATGGAATTGATTCCTACACCTCGTGTTGATTGTATCAAATTATTTGTGACTAGATACGAGGCATTCAGAGGCCAATTCGTGAGGCAAAGGCCTATTGGAATAAAGAATAACACGGTTTGAGGTAAGTGCTATTTCTAAACTTGAAGCTGAGGGTATGAACCCTGAATATGCATGTTATGTGATTTGTTTGGATGTGACACACATGCTAGGTGACCGGCGTGTGGGCGTGCACCGTAGAAATTGTGACGTAATTGAGTCCCTGGAATTTTGTAGTCAAATAATCTTGGCATTATCCATGCACTTTCATGTGTTAAAGAAATTGAACTGAGAATCATGTTACAAAAGATCATGCTAAGGCTATATGCCGGTATTATTGAGACACACAAAGGTCATATTATTGTTGAATTATTTGTTTAAATTATAATTTCATACTCAGTCATGTTCACCCAGTTGTGAGGATAATATACGGGATCGAGCTGCACGCCGCAGCAGGCCATATTGGCTTTATATATATTTCTTATTATATGGATCGGGCTGCATGCCGCAGCAAGTCTTATAGGCTTTATTATTATATGGATCGGACTGCACGCCGCAGTAGGCCATATAGGCTTTATTGTTATGGGATTGGGCTGCGCGCCGCAGCAAGCCTAAATGGCTTATTATAGTGCTTGGGCTGAAAGAGCCTCTCCGAAGTCTGCACCCCCCACAGTTAGCGCAGATGATATTATATTTGGGATGGATTTCCTAGGGCATGCAGTTGCCTTATTTATTTATATTTGGGATGGACTTCCCAGGGCCTGCATTTGCCTTATTTATATATTCCTATGGCATGGAGTTGCCTTATTTATTTATATTTGGGATGGACTTCCCAGGGTATGGAGTTGCCTTATTTATTTATAATTTTGATGAAATTCCCTAGGCTGGATCGGCCCTATACAGTACTGAGTGATTGACTGTCAGTTGCATCTTATATTGAGGGATGGATCTTCCCTGGGTTGGATCTGCCCCGCACAATACTGAGTGATTGAGTACTCTAAGAATGTGAATACATGAGTTCTATTGTGCTGCATTGCATTAGATATGCATACCTGATATGTAGGCATAGAGAAGTATTTTTTCCCATGACATGTGATAATGAAATTTCTTATCTGTCGTTAAAGTTTTTGAGAAAAATCACAGATTTCAGACTTACTCATATTTTCAGTGATTTTTGGCAAAGGATTTGAGTTTTACTGTTATACTTGAAAAGAAAAAATTTATTTTTCGGAATTATATACGAGCTGAGCATTCTATTGTTGAGTTATTACTTGTGTTGCTTTAAATTATATTGTTATGAGATATTATTGGTTATTGGTGTGGACTCTGACCTTGGTACAAGCTCATAACTACTTTCAAACTAAGGTTAGGTTTGTTACTTATTGAGTACATGGAGTCGGTTGTACTCATACTACAATTCTGCACCTTGCGTGCAGATTCCTGATGTTGATATTGTTGTGCATGGTGGGTGCTGACATGGAAGATGTACCTGCGATACGGTCATAGTTGCCTCTTGTTCTTGGTAGCTCCAGAATTATTAATCTGTTCATATATATTTCAAAAAATGATGTATTTTTATTTCACACTAGTTTTGTAAATTCTAACCTTAGAAGCTCATGATTTGTACTACCAGTCCTTAGGGAGTGTATTAGAGTCAGTTAAATATTAATTGAATCGGATTGTTGTTAGTTGGCTTACCTAGCGGGTGAGGTTAGGTGCCATCACGGCTAGTTGGATTTTGGGTCGTGAAAATGTGGTATCAAAGCTCTAGCTTCATAGGTTCTACAAGTCATGAGAAAGTGTCTAGTAGAGTCTTGCGGATCGGTATGATGACATCCATACTTATCTTTGAGAGTCTACAAGGCATTTTAGGATAAACTTTCCATCTTTCTTTTCTTATCTTGCGACATTAATTCGGCTTGAAGAGGACGTCTTTGAATTCATTCCACTCATACACACGCATATGTGAATGCTCGGTATCAGCTGTGCATCGACAACTTGTGATTCAATGAACAAGATTTGAGATGTGTTTTTTGTGTTTTGGTGATGGGCCATTCTGGAGGACTTGAGGCCAAAGTTAGACCGCAGCTTAAGCTTGGTAGCTTCAGTTCTAACTTGTAAATTTGGACTCATATGCCCGGTAGTGTCCCTTTTAGTGGAAGTTGTGGCTCGATGAGCGGTGGAATGACTGAATAATGAGTATGATGCGAGTGCGGGATGCATTCAGATGGTTTGAATGTGACGATAAGAGTTTCTCGAGATGTCAAAAGGTCCATTGGGTGCTTGTTTTTTGTCTTGATTTGATATATAGTCTTGAGTTATGAGTGTGTTGAAGGATCTTTCTCGTTGTTAAATTGTGGGAAAAATTAAATTCTCATGTCTTGTTAACGAGTTTAGACTCAGGAAGATTAAGTGATCGCATAGTGATTGTGTCTACGAAAGGGTATATCAAGATACCAATTTTTGTCTAAGCGTGTGGGTTATATCATGCAGAGTAATCTACGGAGGTGTGCTCCTTATATATTGAGTGGAGAGTTTCTTTTCTACCAGCGGGGTGTATATGTTGAGATTTTATTTGAATCTAGTTGAGAAAGTTGACTTGACTGTCAAGAGAATAAATGCGAGCTTAGCGGATGATTGGGTATTTTATGGTTGGTGTTGCATGAGCATGAGAAGATTTTTTGTTGAACTGACTACGGTATTATGGAAGTAATAGAGTATGGGTATTGTGAGTTATGAAATATTTTGTTCTATGGCTTTGAGCCAAGTGGGGTAGCCTGCTATTGACGATTTGGTTTCATGGTTATGTATTAAATACTAGTTTTGGGTCAGAGGCATAATTATGGATCTGTTATGACTTGCAGAGGTGGAGTGACAAGCGCAAAACACACACTTAAATATGCCCGCTAGTCGAATATAGTATAATATAATATCGTATCCATAGGGATTGGAATTAAACAGTATTATTGTAGTAAGTAGCTAAATTGCTATACAGGATAATCAACAGTTTAGAATTATGTGATTTAAAACTATAATTAACTAAGAATCTAAAGCTAATTGACGAATGAAAATCGAAACAAAAGTAAGCAAAGAAGATATCAATGGAAGAAGATAGGGTTGATAGGATAGGTGCAAGACAAATATTTGGGATTTAACCCTAGATAATTCACTTCTAATGTTCAAGTAAGTCTCTCGAATTTACTTGGTTGTTATTTCAATTGATTAGTAGAAACTCCTCTCTCGATTACGTCTCAACTCATAATGTGAACCAAATTAAGCTCGGTGAAGATATGCAAGAATTCGTAGTGGATTGGTATTTAGGAGAACCTCTCTCGATTATCCTCCTAACTAAGTTTAATCAACAATTCAACTAGCCTCTTTCGATTACTAAGAAGAATTAATGACTTCAACCAACAAAATATAATGCAACAATATCAGAAGTTATGACTCTCTCGATTACACGAACAAGTAAATATAGATGCAACAGTTAAAACATTCAAAACGATTCAATCCATAAAATCTAGAGTTAATTATCTACAAACAAGTATCAAGACACCAAATTCATCAAACCCTAAAGAGAACTACTCCATAGATATCGAGTAATTCATCACAAATATAAAATAAAAACATAAAACGATCCAAACTCTTGTCTTGAGTAAGGATTAAATGATGAATCCCTTGTGCTTTCACTTCTCCACCTTCTCTCTAGCCTCTTTAGGTCTTAGATGTGTCAAAAGTCCCAACAATAATGTTTTTACATGTATTTATACTAAGTAGGGTCGGGCCCGAATGAAAATACCTTTTCCTACGCGAATTTGGAAAATACTCTATAAAACATACACATGCGCGCTGCATGGGGAGACGCGCCAGGCGGGGCGGTTGTGGGGAAATCCAGAGAGCTTTTAATTTGACATGAGTAGAAAAACGTGCAGCCGCGGCGCCCCACGCGCTGTGGATGTTTCTCAGAGTAAATCTTTTTCGCTCGCTTTTTGATATCCAAGCTCGGTCCTTGACCCCCGAACGCGATCCCGGCTTAATCCCTTGGGCTTTTACTCAGACTTTAAAGCTCCAATCACTCGAACTAGCTCCATAATATTTACATAGCTCGAAATCCTCCTACAAATCATAAAATACATAATTAATGTGAAACACTAGCGATTAAAGCTCAAACTCTATTAAAGTGCATTAAATTAGAGTGCAATAAGCGACTAAAATACGCAATTATAGCCTACCATAAACACCCCATACTTAAACCATTGCTCATGCTCGAGCAATCAAACCACACTTTATATAGGCATGACCTTTTTAAACAACTCTCATAACTCATGACATCAAGAATAATTAAAATAGCCTAAGCACAACACCTTAACATCCTAGCCTCAAGATTTGACTCGAAAATACCACGCATTATTTATAACACGCTCACTTACTCTAACATAGAGGTCAATGACATTACCTTTCGTTCATGAATCAAGTGCCCTCACCACAATAAAGAGTAGTTCCACACACCATCAAATTTAACAACAATCAAGAACTCAATATAAAAAGAATTCACTCACTCTCAGCAATAACATTCATATGCCACAAAAGATGCACCATAGGCTTGCCCTTAGTGTACTACTCTCCTAATTGAGTTCATACATCAAGGATCAAGTAGGACTTTAACTGGTTGCAATGTAGGTTGCGGGACATGTATGATAAATTTTGATATAAGAGTGACTACACCTCCCTAAGAACTTTAATACATACATCTCATTGTTAAAACCCCACACTTATTTCAAACCAATACTCCACCTTCACATCAATTTACATTAACTCCCAACTTCTTTAAGCACAATTACATCAAGATTTACCACTATCATGGAATATTTTTCCCAATAAAACACTTTTTTTTCTTTTTCAATTCAATTGCCTCTTACTTTTTCAATATAGTGCACCTTTCTCCTTATTTCATTAGTTTCACTCAAAAGCCAAACCAATCACCCCACACTTCAACTTTTACAAAGTTCATAACAAATTCAAGTGCTCGTGAGAGGTAAGAAAGTTCAAATATATGGTCAATTCAAACAATTGGGTAAGACTTGTAATGTGGTTGCCAAAGAAACAAGATTACAGGCTCAAAGGGGTTAACTAAGAAACATAATAACAATTAGGTGGGTAAGAGCATATAACTGGTTCAACAAAGAAACACCTATATCACTTCCAAGACTGAACAAAACTACCATTTCGCATTGCAAACACACGGGGCAAGTTCTAGACATCAAATGCAATGCACAGAATACACGAAACCTCACACCCACATGGAACATAACTCACCCAGGATCGAACTCATCAATACACTCTACTCAAAGCAGTTAAGCAAAGTTAAGATCATGCAACTTAAGGTACTTATGCAAGAGGAACAAACTGAGCCTAAGCGTCACAACTAAAGCACTCACTATTCTCAAGGCATAACCAAGTCAAGAGATATTGCTTCCAATTCAAATCATAACACAAGCTTCCTACTATTCTACAAAACCAAAAACTAACTACACCCGATTCAAACAAAACTCTTGCAAAATAACCACGGCACAAAGAAAAACCAAGGGGGAATTATTACACTAACTACAAAAGAAAATTATTTTATATTTTCCTTATGAATTTAATCCCTCAAGAAACCCGTCGAATGATATCCGGCGCCAAAATTTGACAAGCGCAAAACAAACACACACTTAAATATGCTTGCTATTCGAATATAGTATAATATAATATTGTATCCACATGGATTGGAGTTAAACAGTATTATTATAGTTTGTAGCTAAATTGCTATCCAAGATAATCAACATTTTAAAATTATGTGATTTAAAACTAAAATTAACTAAGAATCTAAAGCTAATTGACGAATGACAATCGAAACAAAAGTAAGCAAAGAAGATATCAATGGGAGACGATAGGGTTGATAGGATAGGTGCAAGACAAATGTTTGGGATTTAACCCTAGATATTTCACTTCTAATATTCAAGTAAGTCTCTCGAATTTACTTGGTTATTATTTCAATTGATTAGTAGAAACTCCTCTCTCGATTACGTCTGAACCTCACAATATGAACCAAATTAAGCTCGGTGAAGATATGCAAGAATTCGTAGTGGATTGGTCTTTAGGAGAACCTCTCTCGATTATCCTCCTAACTAAGTTTAATCAACAATTCAACTAGCCTCTTCCGATTACTAAGAAGAATTAATGACTTCAACCAACAAAATATAATGCAACAATATCACAAGATATGCCTCTCTCCATTACACGAACAAATGAATAAAGATGTAACAGTTAAAACAACCAAAACGATTCAATACATAAAAACTAGAGTTAATTATCCACAAACAAGTATCAAGACACCAAAACCATCAAATCCTAAAGAGAACTACTCAATAGATATGGAGTAATTCATCACAAATATAAAGAAAAACATAAAACGATCCAAACTCTTGTCTTGAGTAAGGTTTGAATGATGAATCCATTGTGCTTTCGCTTCTCCACCTTCTCTCTAGCCTCCTTAGGTCTTAGATGTGTCAAAATTCCCAAAAATAATGTTTTTCCATGTATTTATACTGAGTATGGTCGGGCCCGGACAAAAATACCTTTTTTTACACGAATTGGGAAAATACTCTGTAAAAAATACACATGTGCGCCGCATGGGGCGACACGCCAGGCGGGGCGGTTGTGGGGAAATCCAGAGAGCTTTTATTTTCACACGAGCAGAAAAATGTGCAGTCACGGCACCCCACGCGTCGCTCCACGCACTGCGACTGTGGACGTTTCTCAAAGTAAATCATTTTTGCTCGCTTTTTGATAGCCATGCTCGGTCCTTGACCCTCTAACGCGATCCTGGCTTAATCCTTTGGGCTTTTACTCAGACTTCAAAGATTCAAATCACTCAAATTAGCTCCATAACATTTACATAGCTCGGAATCCTCCTACAAGGCATAAAATACACAATTAGGGAGAAACACTAGCGATTAAAGCTCAAACTCTATTAAACTGCAGTAAATTAGAGTGCAATAAACGACTAAAACATGCAATTATAGCCTACCATCAACATCCCACACTTAAACCATTGCTCGTCCTCGAGCAATCAAACCACACTTTATATAGACACGACCTTTTTAAACAACTCTCATAACTCATGACACCAAGAATAATTAAAATAGCTTAAGCACAACACTCTCATAACTCATTATTTATAACCCGCTCACTTACTCTAACACAGAGGTCAATGACATTACCTTTCNAGAAACACTAGCGATTAAAGCTCAAACTCTATTAAACTGCAGTAAATTAGAGTGCAATAAACGACTAAAACATGCAATTATAGCCTACCATCAACATCCCACACTTAAACCATTGCTCGTCCTCGAGCAATCAAACCACACTTTATATAGACACGACCTTTTTAAACAACTCTCATAACTCATGACACCAAGAATAATTAAAATAGCTTAAGCACAAC
>AWOL01S0038781.1:1106-25832 GCA_000715115.1 Nicotiana otophora
GGGGGGGGGGGGGAGGGCTCAAGACTTATCTAAAATCTTATTATTAACTAACTAATATTCCATACAAATTATTAATTAACCAATTATCTCAAATTACTTAAAATACTACCCACTTTTAACATACTTTATATATACCCTACTATCATGGTCATGTGGTACCATATAAAATCAATACATACACTATTATTTCATTAAAACATCCATATAAAAATACATATATTTTTTCAACTTCTAATTTTCATCATCTCATATAAAGAATACAAATTTTCGTATGATTAATTCTTAAAATGGTAAAAAGATATCATTTTTTTCTCGTGAGAAAATAATTTCTATCTTTACAATAAAGAAAAGCTCATAAACTTTCTCATATTATGAGTATAATTGAAAGTAGTAATATTAATAATTATATAAAATTATATTTTTCAAACTGTTTTACAAAAATATTCCCCTCAAAATACCATATCAAATGTATATAACGGTATCAAGGTTGCTAAACTTACGGGGTCTTATAATAACATAGTGACAAATCCTCTATAATCTAATGAATGGTCTTAATCCCTTCAAGCTCATATGGATTACTACGACTTATCCTAATATTAAAGTACGGGATGTAACAAACTGGTGCACCCAATTTACTATGCAAGCAGAACGCTAAGCGGTACACAACTCAATTATACCGTGACTGAGAAAGAGATGTTGGTTGTGGTGTTTGCATTCGACAAATTCAGGTCTTATTTGATTGGTTCAAAAGTGATTGTTTATACTGACCATGCAGCACTTAGGTACCTGATAGCAAAGAAGGAGTCAAAGCCACGCTTGATCCGTTGGGCTCTTTTGCTACAAGTATTCGATTTGGAGATCCGCGATAGGAAAAGGGCAGAGAACCAAGTGGCAGGCCACCTTTCAAGGTTGGAGGGAGCTGGAAAGAAAGTAGAGGTAAAAGATATAACTGAGACATTCTCGGATGAACAATTACTAGCAGTGGCAATGGAGAAGGCGCCATGGTATGCAGACATTGCAAACTACCTGGCGAGCGGTATTGTCCCCTATGACCTTTCCTCTGTCTAAAAGAAAAAGTTCTTTCGTGATTGTCTCATGTATTATTGGGATAAGCCTTATCTGTTCAGGATTTGTGTTTATAACATGATCCGGAGATGTATCCCCGAGATAGACCAATCTTCTATTTTGCAGGATTGCCACGCGTCACCATATGGTAGCCATTTCAGGGGAGTAAGAACAGCTACGAAAGTGCTGGCGTCGGGCTTCTACTGGCCAACATTGTTCAAAGATACACACTTATGGGTGAAGGGTTGTGATGAATGCCAACAAACCGGGAATATTTTCCACCTACATGAGATACCTATGAACCCAATTCAGGAGGTAGAAGTGTTTGACGTATGGGGAATCGATTTCATTGGGCCTTTCGTCAGCTCATATGGCAACAAGTACATACTCGTAGCGGTGGACTACGTGTCAAAATGGGTGGAGGCTGCAGCGCTCCCTATAAATGATGCAAAGGGGGTAATTCATTTTTTGAGAAAGAATATATTCACCTAATTTGGCACCCCAAGGGCAATAATCAGTGATGGAGGCACTCACTTCTGTAATCGCGCCTTCGCCAAGTTGTTAGAAAAGTGTGGTGTACGCCACAAGGTTGCCACCCCATATCATCCACAAATGAGTGGGCAAGTGGAAGTTTCGAACAGAGAGATAAAGAGCGTTTTGACAAAGGCTGTGAATGTTACACGAACAGATTGGGCGAGAAATCTAGATGATGCACTCTGGGCATATCGTACCGCTTTCAAAACTCCAATTGGCATGTCGCCATACAAATTGGTGTTTGGGAAGACATGTCACTTACCAGTGGAGTTGGAGCATAGAGCCTTGCGGGCATTGAGGCTGTTGAATCTTGACATAGAAGAGGCGGGTACAAATAGAGTCATTGAGTTGCACGAGCTTGATGAGTTTCGCTACCAGTCTTTTGAGAGCGCAAGACTATATAAGGAAAGAATGAAGATGATGCACGGCAAAAATATTATTGAGTGGAACTTTAAACCTGGAGATATGGTATTGCTGTACAATTCAAGATTGAGGTTGTTTCCAGGTAAATTGAAGTCAAGATGGTCGGGACCATTTCGTGTGGTAGAGACGCATCCAACTGGAGCCATCAAGATTACATCGGAAGATGTCTCTTGCAAGTTCAAAGTTAACGGACAAAGGCTAAAACATTACCAGGGCATAGTTGAGGAAGACAAAATGATCTCGACCGTGTACTTGAAAGATCCCTGATAAGGGATAACCCGAGTCGTGCCGCGACGTTAAATCAGGCGCTTCTTGGGAGGCAACCCATAGGTTTGTTGTAATTCGTCGTGTCGCGACGTTAAATCAAGTGCTACTTGGGAGGCAACCCATTTTTTTTTGTGTTTTCGCTAATTTTCGTATTTGATTTTGAATTGTGGAAGTATTGACAGGTTTATCAATGTGTAGGGATGAATGTGTATGAGCTGGAATTATTCAGGTGAAGAAATGAATTTGAAGAGGGGTTAAAAGTGGCATAAGTCGAGAAGCTGATACTTCAAACGTGCGCGGCCGCACACTGACCGTGCATGTGGCCGCGCATTTCTGGACCTTCACTGCCACACATGCATGACCGCGCACTGGGGCCATGTTGTAGGGTATTTAATTGGTTAATTTTATTTTATTTATTTATTTCTTTTCTTTCTTCTTTCTTTGTTTTTCTTTTAATATACATGACCCCCCTCCCCCCCCCCCCCCCCCCCTTCTCCCCTCCTAAATTTGAACCCCCTCTAAACACAAGAAACAAAATGCCCAACCCTTCCCTTCTCCCCAATTTCAAAATCAAAACCCTATACTCTTCCCCTTATCTCTCATATTCCATCACTTCCCAACCCAAATCCTCACAAGTTCTCTCAGGTAAGTGTCATGTTTTTATTTCCCTCTTAATTTAGTTTGTTTTTTTCTTTTTTTTCCTTTTTCTTTTCTTTTCTTTTCTTTTCTTTGTATTGAAGTAGAATTCATTGTTGTTCTTTTCTTTTCTTTGTATTGCTAGTATATTTGTTTGTATGCGAGGTGATAGTTGAATTTCACCTTGTTGGGTTGGATTAGACTTTGGTATATTTGTGGTTGAATTGGGGTTATAATTGGGTGTTTTGGGAGTTTGGGTAAACTTGCACATTAAGTGTTTGTATAAATGTCACAGTGAGTTTGAGAATGTAATTTTGTGACCAAGTGTGCTGGTAAAGTTTGAGTAACCGCTCTTGGTTCACACATCATGCCTTTTACTGATAGTGGTATTTGTTTCAGGTAGTATGACGCCCTCCAAGAAACGAAGAACCACAAGTGCCTCTTCTAGTGGTCACGCGGACTCATCCCGGTCGCGGGCCTTAACCAATGCGCCCCAGTATGATAGTACCAAGTTCGTATCAGGCGTGGCCCAGGAACGTTTTGGCCATAAGGCTCCCAAGAAACCTATATCGGAGAGGGGAATTGATATGGGGTCCCTCCAAAATGACTGTCCCAATATGTATCATGAATTGGTTTGGCGCGGGCTGAGTATATTCTTTAAAGAACCTGATGAAGCCAATTTAATGATTGTGCGGGAGTTTTACGCAAATTGTCTGGAACATGTGAACCATGTCTGTACGGTACGATAGAAAAATGTGGATGCATCCATCGAGGCTATTAGGAGGGCTTACCGGTTGCAGTGTTTGGGATAAATCCTGAAGCAGAGGACTATTATGACGCCTATAACAGAGAACCAACCTCGTGGAATCTGTTCTTTAGAAGAATATGTGTGCCCAACAAGGAAGTAGTGTGGATTACGCAAGGGCGGAAGTTTCATTCTGCATCACTTACCTTTGAAGGGAAGTGTTGGCTCTATGTCATGAATAGCCGCCTGCTGCCTTCTTCTAATACCACTGAAGTGAATGGTCCCCGGACTGCACTGATCCGGTGCTTTATCAATGGCCACAATTTTGATGTGGCTAAGGTTATTCACGACGAAATGTTCATTCGTTGTCCAGTGTAGAGGTATGGGTTCTTCTTTCCTTCCTTAATTACTAGATTATGTCATGCGACACGTGTACCGAAAAACAAGAACTTGGATGGGAAAGTAAAAAAAGAACAGAAGTTCCGGGCTAATAAAGTAGTAACTGGAAAGGATCTTGCTACACCCGTTGAGGCAAATAGCGATGATTCTGATGCTCCAAATGAGGCTAATGAAGGGCAAGCTGAGGTTGTGGCTGCTTCGCCCCCGCACAAGCAGGTTGTTGAGGGAACATCGGTTGTCAGATGGGACACGAGAATGACGGCCTTAAAGTAGGAAATGACAGGGTTGCATACGTCTGTCACGGACGTGGGAGCTAGAGTGGATGCCCTTGCTACCCAAAATGCAAAATCTGAGAGGAGGGTCATGGCATGGCTACGTACACTTAGAAGGCTTACCATCTCTACCCCGGCACTATCTCCGACCAGGACTGACTCAATCAGGGAAGTCCTTTACCTTGCATTTTTTCTTTATGTGACATGTGGACATTTCGCCATTTAAAATGTGGGGTGGGGGGATATCTTATATTTATGTTGTATATATATAGTAATGTAGATTAGTGTTAGTTTCTTTGGTTACTTAAATTTTTTTTTAAAAATGAGTGAAAATTTCAAAAGTTTCGACTTTTTCCGACGATGGACATCATTCGACGAGTTTCTTGAGGGATTAAAGTTGAGTAAAAAAAAAGATAAAAAGATTTTCTTTTGTTGGTAGTGTATCAATTCCCCCTTGATTTTTCTTTGGGCCGCGGTTCTTTTCCAAGGGTTTCGTTTGAACCGGGTGTAGTTAGTTTTATTTTTTTTAGAAGTAGGAACCCGTGGGCTATAGGCTGAAATGAAAACAGGGTCTCTCAACTTAGTTATACCTTGAGAATAGCGAGTGTGGTAGTGTGATACTTAGGTTCAGTTGTTGACTCTTGTATATGTGCCTTAAATTGTATGTTCTTAACTTGGCTTAAGTACTTTGACTAGAGTGTTTTGATGATCCAATCTGGAATGAGTCATGTGCCATGTGTGTGTGAGGTTTGTTGTATTCTGTGCATTGCATTTGATGTCTAGAACTTTTTTCGTGTGTTTGCAAAGTGAAAACATAGTTTTGTTCACTTTTGGAGGTGATATAGGCGTTTCTTTGTTGAGCCAGATATGTATATTTTACCCGTCTAATTGTTATGTATCGTAGTTAAACCCTTTGAGCATGTAATCTTGTTTCTTTGGTAACCACATTACAAGCCTTACCCCCTTTGTTTGAATTAACCATCTATTTGAACCTTTTAACCTCTTATGAACACTTAAATTGTTATAAACTTTGTAAAAGTTAAAGTGTGGGGTGGTTGGTTTGGCTTTTGAGTGGAACTAATTAAATAAGGAGAAAGGTCGACAGTTTTAAAAAAAAAAGTAAGAGCCACTTGAATTGAAAAAGAAAACAAAAGAAAACAAAATAGTTGTATTGTTGTGAATTTTAAAAACAAATAAATAAATAAATATTCCCTGATAAGTGGTGACACTTGATGTAATTGTGCTTAAATAATTGGGAGTTAATGTATATTGATTTGAAGGCAGAGTATGGTTTGACATAAGTGTGGAGTTCCGACTGCTAAAGAGTATGTATTAAAGTGCTTAGGGAGGTGTAGTCACTCTTATATCTAAATGTATCCTACCCATCCCGCAGCCTACATGACAACCAGTTAAAAGTCCTACTTGATCCTTGCCTGAATGAACTCAATTAGTAGAGTAGTATACTACGGGCAAGCCTATGGTGCATCTTTTGTGGCACATGAATGTCGTTTCTGAGAGTGAGTGAATTCTGTCTATCTTGAAGTTCCTAATTGTTCATGAATTTTATTAATTGTGGAACGATTCTCTTATGTTGTGGGAGGGCACTTGATTCATGAAGGAAAGGTAATTCTTGACCTATGTGTTGGAGTAAGTGAGTAAGTTGTGAATAATGCATGATGCTTGTGAGTCAATTCTTGAGGTGAAGATGTTACACTATTGTGCTTGGTCTATTTGAAATATTCTTGGTATGATGAGTTAGGAAAGTCGCTTAGTGAGGTTGTGTCTATGTAAAGTGTGGTTTTTTTGCTCGGGGACGAGCAATGGTTTAAGTGTGGGGTATTGATAGTAGGCTATAACTATGTAGTTTGGCCACTATTTGCACTCTAAATTGGCTGCACTTCACTTATGTTTGAGCGCTAAATGATAGTAAATTGCTCTTATTGAGTATTTTCATGCTTTGCAGGAGCAATTCTGGGCTACAATGAGGTTAAGGAGTATTTTGAGATAATATGGAGCGTTGAAGGCCAAGTAAAGGCTTATGGAGTAAATTGGGAGTTTGTTTGAGGATCGAAGGAGGTTAGCGCATTTAAAAAGAAGATCAAAGAAGAGTGCAGAAAATCGCCCAGGTGCGCGGCCGTGCACCTACCGCGCACTGGGCCATGTAAGTCAGGCAGAAACTGGCCAAAGTGCACGGCCAGATGCGCGGTCACCTGCCCAGGTGCGCGGTCGAGCACGTCCCTCCGAGAAAAATTATTCCAGGGCTAAAATTATAATTTCAGATACGACTGTCCTTGACCTATATGAAGCCCAGCTCGCCCAAAAGAAGGGTATCTTGGTTTTTTTGAAGAACTTTGAAGGCAAGAACAAGCAAGGAGCAAGACAGAAGATTCGAAAACGAGTTTTTATCTTTCTTTCTCCTTTTTTTATCATTGATGATGAATTCTTATGTTGTGATTGTTAAAACAATTATGAGTATTTAAACTCTTTATTCTAGGGTTTGATGGAACCTCTTGGAGGATGAATCTTTGTTACATTTAATATAAATTTGCCATTAAACTTTATCTACGTGTTCAACTACGTGATTATTGTCATTGATTGAAGGGCCCTCAATCGGCTATACCTATTTAGTGTGTATTACTTGGATAAAGGGTACATATTTAGGTAGTTGTTAAACAACATCACTCCTAACATATATGAGGGATCAATACGGAGGGTTTAAAAGTGGGTTTAGGAATAACGAAACCTTAGAGCGATTGTAGTGAGCGGTAAACTAGTGCTAGCTAGCGTAATTCAGAAGAATACGTTTAGTAAATTATTGTATTTACTCGGAAGAGAATTACGACACCTAAAGTACTAACGATCGGTAGAGAGTATCTAGGCGAATTTGTAGCAGGCGTAGCAGGGAGGATTCCGATAAGAGGGGAAATCATAACTCTAGATCTTCCTAATCTTGTCTACAATAGTTGCTTTGTTAGTAATAAAATTTACAGCTTTTTAATTACCTTGTTAGTTGTTAGTAAACACTCAAGTCATTAATCAATCTTGTTGTTAGTTGATTATTTGGAATCTTGCTGAACTAAAAGTTGTGATTAGTACGTTAATTCCCTGTGGGATTCGACTCCGGACTTGTAAACCGGATTATATTTGCAACGATCGCTTAGTCCTTTTTATAAGGAATAGTTGGGCGTGATCAGTGTTCTATGTGATCGAGGAAAATATTTCGCGATCGCAGAGCTTGAGCGCGATGTTTTTTGTGTTCGCATGGGAAGAGTCGCGAACACGAAGGGTTATTGAGGCTGCCCTGTTATGGTAGAGTTGTTCTACACGATCGCGGGAGGAGTGTCGCGATCGCGTATGAGGAATTACTGAGGCTAGGTGTTTATACCTTCGCGTTCGCGAAGGCTGGCACGCGATCGTGTAGGTTTGGATGACTGTGAATCGCGATCGCGAGTTGGAGCTCGCATTCGCATAGAAGGAATTCTGGGGCAAGTTGGTTTGGCCTTCACGATCACGAGGGAATTCCGCAATCGCGAAGAGGAAAGGCCTTGGCAAACTTCAATTTATTTCAGGTTTTGGCTCATTTCTTCCACTTCTCACATGGTTTGAGCGATTTCTGCAGCTCTTCAAGAAGAGATTTTCATCATCTATGGCAAGATAAGTAATTTTCACATATTGTAAGTTAATTTCATAGATTCTGTAAGGATTTAAACATGAAAATTGGTAGAAATTGTGAGATTTTTTAACAAACCTATAAATGGTAAATTTGGATTTTGACCATGAAATTGGACATGGAATTAGGAATAAATTATATATTTGAGTTTGCGGTGCTATGGGTAATGTTATATTTGAAAAATTTTGGAATCGGGGCACGCGGGTCAGGGGGTTGACTTTTCGAGCGGAGTTGGGAATTGTTAAAAATTATTAAATTATGAATATTGGGGTATATTTTGATTGGTTTGTACGTTGTTTGATTAGTTTTGGATCATTCGACATCTGTTTGAGGTGTCAAAGAGGCGTTGACCATTTTGTATTCCATTCGAGATAGTATATGATATTTGAGGACTTTGTGTTTACTGTTAAGTTGAGGATCATATTATGTATTTATGTCTGTTTCACTGTTCTTACTTGCCATGTTTCGTACATGTGTACTTCCATTATTATACTTTATTTATTGTACCACTAGTAAGTATCGATTTCGACCCTTTGTCATTACGTCTTTGGGGTTAAGCGAGATACTTACTGGGTACGTGTTGATTTACGCACGCATGCTACACTTCTGCACTAATTGTGCAGGTTCTGACAGGTTCATTTGGTGGTCATTTGGGCGTGTAGGCGCAGCTGCTGAAGGGACTTTATGGTGAGATGTACTCAATGCTACGATCCATAGCACACAGAGTCTCTATCATATTTATTTATTTTATCCCGTCTATCTTATATTCCAGACATATATTGCATTATTATCGTACTTCCTAGTAAATGCTCATGCATGCGTGACATCAGGTTTTGGGAATATCTAGTAAATATTTATAGTTTTGCCTATTGTTGTCACCTTTTATTTTATGTTTTACGAATATTTTATATACCCATGTTATTCAAATGCGTTAATTTTCTTATTTAATTAAAGCCATGATTTAAAAGCAATTGTTGGCTTGCCTAACGACGACGTTGAGCACCATCACGGCCTATAGTAAGAATTGGGTCGTGACAAGGCTAGTCCGGGTAGGATCGTATTTGCGACATTTTAGTCGCGTTTGTGATGGGAGCAGGCTTCGCAATTGCGAAGCCATTATCGTATTTGTGACTTCCCCTTAGGCTGTTAGGAGCCGTAATTGCGAGGCTTTCTTCGCAATTGCGAGGATTTCAATTTCGAACCCAGTGTCGCAATTACGAATCCAGCATCACAATTGCGACATCTGCAACTTAAAAAAGGGTTGGAAAGTCGGGATTTCATCTCATTTCTCTTATTTTAGAACCCTAGACTCGGTGGGAGGCGACTTGGAGAGGAGATTTTCACCTACAATCATTGGGTAAGTAGTTTTAATCAATTTTCAACTATATTTCATAATTACATATGAGATGTAACATCAAATTTATGAGAATCAAAGAGAATTTTTGAGATTTTTTGTCTAAGTTTTGCAAAATAAAAATTTGGGATTTGAGAGTCGAATTGGATTCGGATTTAAAAACAAAACACATATATAGACTCGCGGACTCGGGTTTTGACCGGGCGGGCCTGAGATTGACTTTTGTTGATTTTTTGAAAATTGTGCAAAAATCATAGCTTTATTAATCGTAATTGGTTTCTCTTGCATTGTTTGATGTTATAAAGTCATTTTTTGTTAGATTTGAGCCGCGCGGAGGCGAATTTTAGGAAAAAAGCTATTTTGAGCGTTGATTTGGCTTGCTTGAGGTAAGTAACACATCTAAACTTGAATTTGAGGTTATTTAACCATGAGAACTACGTTATATGAAAGATATTGGGGTGACGTGCGTGTGTACGTGCACAGGTGTGTTCATGGTTTGGGAAGGTCTTTAGTCTATTACCGAGTTTGTTTTGCTTTCATGCCTCGTTATACCGGCGTTTCCCCTGCTTGTTTGATTACTTGGACTGTGATTCATATTAGATATCATATTTAGACTAAGTGTTATTTGTTTGAGAATTTATAGGGCTATTCTTGTTGTTTCTGAGCTATACGCATTATTTGTATACATATTCTCAGTCATGATACTATATCTGTATGATATCTTTGTCTCAGTACTTCTTATTTGATTCCTCACATGTTGTTGATGTCTCGTATGTGTAACACCGTTAAACTGAATACTGTGAGATGTGTTGACTGAAACTTGACCGGTAAGTGACTGAGATTGGACCATAAAGACGATTTTGTATTGATTTTGAGGTGACGCGTACGCTATGTCCGTATTGGGCTAAGTGTTATTATTTCGGGATGACGCGTGCACCGGGCCTTACTATTGGGCTAAATAATTATGATTAGTGGTTGGGCATGATCCACCCCTCTGTAGTCTGACATGCCAGTAGTAGGCGCACGCACATTATGTTATCTACGTGCTTGATGATGGGCAGATATGCCAGACACTTGTACAGTGCTAAGTGTAAATATTTTGATGGATCTTATGTGATATTATTAATTTGACATGTATACTTGACATGTAGGCATAAAGACATACTTTCCTCATGCTAGCTGGTAACTGAAATACTTTATCGTTGTTAGATTTAACTGTTATACTGGAAAGCATGCCTAAATTCCTGAAATGTGAATAAGTTGAACATAATATCATCGAGCCACTTTCTATTGTTTTCCCTTTATATTCTAAACTGTTACTCCTCCTGTTTCAGTTTAGATGACACACTTTCCTTATTAGTCCGTTCAAAAAAGAATGACACATTTCTACAATTGGAAATAATTCAACTTTAAACTCTTCATTTTACCCATCTTACCCTTAATGAGAATCTTTTATAACCACACAAATGTTATGACCCCATAAAGCTTTTACCCTTTAAGCTTTTAAGACCACACGTTTCAAAAGTCTTCTTTTTATTCTTAAACTCCGTGCCGAGTCAAACTACCTCATCAAAATTGAAACGGATGGAGTACTAGTTATTGATGTTGGCATCTGTCTATTGATTCTGAGCTCATCACTACGTTCAGCCCAAGGTTAGTGTTGTTACTTATTGAGTACATGGGTCGGTTGTACTCATACTATACTCTGCACTTCGTGTGTAGATCCATGTATATTCGGTCGAGGCGATTTCTATTGTTTAGTTTCTATTAGCTTTTGGGAGACTACAAAGTAGCTGCTATATCGTCCGCAGTCCTTGAAGTTCTCTTTTAGTTATTTCTATCTTTATTGTTCTATTGTTTAGACAGTTGTATTAGAGGATTTTACTTGTATCTTGTTATACAATAGTGTTCGTGTACTCATTGACACCAAAATTTAGGGATAGTTGTAGTAGTATTATGGTTATATTCTCATATATTTCATGATATTTTTCCTCTGATGAGTTATTAAACCATGTTTATTGATTTCATTATTATTTTGAGGATGTTGGCTTATCTAACGGGTTGAGTTAGGTGACATCACGACTAGTTGATTTTGAGTCGTGACAAAAGCATTGATATAACAAGGAAGCATTTATATCAATTTATAAGTTAAAGTGCAAGGAGATGAACCAATAATGTAAAACATATTTCAAAATCATCTCCTTTGGCATTTAAGTTCAACCAAAATCATGTGAGGTTTTACCTTTGGAAGCACTATACAGATATCGGCATAATAGAAATAACACTAGGTGATCAACCTAGCCACAATTATTTGATCTTACTTGTCCGGGTGCCTTTCCGTAGTACCGTACGAGTCGACTTAACCTCATTACATTTAATAATGATCATTTTCCCACAAATTAGGAGACTTTATTCTACAAACCTCGACTTAACCTTGGAATGTGTCACTACACCGGTACATCTAGTTCCATGGTAATGAATTCAAAATTCGAATCAATCTCGGTGGTCTCCACTAGTAACTCCCAAAATATTTGATTTTTTTAAATCAAATAATAGCTTATAAGCCTAAAAAAAATCTACTTCAAATCAAATTATAGTGTTCATAACCGATCTATCCATTTGAACAAAAATCAAATGAAAACATTCTTCAATTTCATATTAAAAGAAATTAACAAAATGAGAATTTATCTTTTAGTTCAACAAGTATCACTCCAACATGTAAAGAAATTAACAAAATGGTGTAATCCCAACCTGCTCGTCCCCACAAGTTAGGATCCACATCTGCCCACTTTTAGAATTAGATATGAAAAATGTAATTTTTTTGTTAGTTAAACATATGTAAAGGAGGGGGATAATCAATCTGTTTTTTCGTCCATAAATCTCCTCCTCATCCATATATATTATGTTTACAATATATATTGTAATTGGAGGTTACCAGCCCCCCTCCAAACTTAATTTTGTTGGAAGTGAAATATATCCCAACCTAGATATTGATGGACAGTTTATAAAAAAAAAAGTATCTGATGTCTTTAACTAATCACAATCTATACAATTATATCCAACATGAGTCAAGATTTGCTCAACAATACCTAACAATACCAATTTAAGCCTTTACTCTTGACTATAGGTACTTAGGGTTCATCCTTCCTATAAAATGTATTCATCCATTCTTAACAATCTCATTTATAGTACTTAATAGTGTAGTTAGGGTTATAAACAATCTATATTTAATGCCCCAAGTTACTATTCATGTCTTCCCCAATCACCAACTATTAAAATCCAACTAGGGTTCCATAATTTCTCACATTCAACTACTTCTTAATATCATGAATATCACATATACACTTATTTATATCTCATAAATTAGAGTGGAGTAGAAGAATTTACTAGAAAATCCCTTCTTTGGTGTTCTTGGTGATTCTTCAAGATTCAAATGAATTCATATGGATTAGATCCATAAATATTTTAGTTCTAATATACAGTGATATTATAACATCATAGATGTACCAAAAAATCATACCTTGAAGTGTATTAGATACGGGGTTGTCCCTTTCTCTCTCTCAAATATCAAAGCTTCAAAAACCTTGCTCAAATTCTCTCTCTGTCTCCTTCTATTTATTTAAAATGGGGTGCGTAGGAGCTGTGCGTAGCTACGCACCTGAATTTCCTCTCTTTCTCCATCTGGTTTCAGCTACGCATGCCAGCGTAGCTGCCCACCTTAGCTACGCACATCTAAAGCTTCTCCTTTTCCTTTCCTTTTCTTCTTGGTTTTAGTTACGCATGCCAACGTAGCTACACATTCGAGTTACGCCTCGCTACAAAAATTCTCTTCCTCCTTTATTTGCTAAACCCTCCAAGTCATGCATTTAGCCACTCAACTAAGGATCTCCAACATTTATGACCTTATGCTCAAGTATCCTAATAGCCCCACTACCCTCGCATGAGTTTGTCTGTACATCGAGGTCTTACTAATTATTCTCTTAAGCTTGAATTAGGCTTAATCGTACTAGAAAACTTCTAGGCTTTATACTCTGCTACATTGAGAGGAAGATATGATAGATTATATGTTGAGTTGCCACTTGACTACCCAGTGATACCCTTTATCTTTGTTGGCCAACACAAATTAAAATTTGTATGAAGAATTTTTTTTTTCTATGAGTTTCTTCTAAATCAAACTACCCGTGACAAATCAAAACAGAATGATTACAATTCCAATCAAGTAATTTATAAGTGGGCCCAAAATATATATACACAATGTAAATTCCACATTTAAATAATAATAATAACAATAACAACAACCCAGTATAATCCCACTAATGGGGTCTGGGGAGGGTAGTGTGTACGCAGACCTTACCCCTACCCTGGGGTAGAGAGGCTGTTTCCAATAGACCCTCGGCATCCTTCCCTCCAAGAACTTCCCACCTTGCTCTTGGGGTGACTCGAACTCACAACCTCTTGGTTGGAAGTGGAGGGTGCTTACCATCAGAGCAACCCACCTTCCACATTTAAATAATAATAATAACAATAACAACAACCCAGTATAATCCCACTAATGGGGTCTGGGGAGGGTAGTGTGTACGCAGACCTTACCCCTACCCTGGGGTAGAGAGGCTGTTTCCAATAGACCCTCGGCATCCTTCCCTCCAAGAACTTCCCACCTTGCTCTTGGGGTGACTCGAACTCACAACCTCTTGGTTGGAAGTGGAGGGTGCTTACCATCAGAGCAACCCACCTTCCACATTTAAATAATAATAATAACAATAACAACAACCCAGTATAATCCCACTAATGGGGTCTGGGGAGGGTAGTGTGTACGCAGACCTTACCCCTACCCTGGGGTAGAGAGGCTGTTTCCAATAGACCCTCGGCATCCTTCCCTCCAAGAACTTCCCACCTTGCTCTTGGGGTGACTCGAACTCACAACCTCTTGGTTGGAAGTGGAGGGTGCTTACCATCAGAGCAACCCACCTTCCACATTTAAATAATAATAATAACAATAACAACAACCCAGTATAATCCCACTAATGGGGTCTGGGGAGGGTAGTGTGTACGCAGACCTTACCCCTACCCTGGGGTAGAGAGGCTGTTTCCAATAGACCCTCGGCATCCTTCCCTCCAAGAACTTCCCACCTTGCTCTTGGGGTGACTCGAACTCACAACCTCTTGGTTGGAAGTGGAGGGTGCTTACCATCAGAGCAACCCACCTTCCACATTTAAATAAACAATCAAAATGCAACGGTGGGACTCCAATATAGAGAGAAAATGACAAAATAAATAACTATAAGCCAACCATCTAAAATTTTAAGATAAAAGAGTTCCTGACCGCACCATCAGAGCAACCCACCTTCCACATTTAAATAATAATAATAACAATAACAACAACCCAGTATAATCCCACTAATGGGGTCTGGGGAGGGTAGTGTGTACGCAGACCTTACCCCTACCCTGGGGTAGAGAGGCTGTTTCCAATAGACCCTCGGCATCCTTCCCTCCAAGAACTTCCCACCTTGCTCTTGGGGTGACTCGAACTCACAACCTCTTGGTTGGAAGTGGAGGGTGCTTACCATCAGAGCAACCCACCTTCCACATTTAAATAAACAATCAAAATGCAACGGTGGGACTCCAATATAGAGAGAAAATGACAAAATAAATAACTATAAGCCAACCATCTAAAATTTTAAGATAAAAGAGTTCCTGACCAAATGATCCCTTATATTTGGTGGAAGATTTAAAATGATCACTTAAATATAACTTTGAGTAGTTTTAATTCTTTAAGTTTGACAAACGTAATATTTTTGGTCTACATCAAATATTTAAAATGTTCTGATTGCTATATTTAACGAAAATTGTGAGAAAGAAAGAGATTTAATATGAATTCACATTTCAAGGTGTAACTTTTTCAGTTTTTGATAAATTTGATTTATTTTTGTAGTTTGGTTCAATTTTTTCGAGGTATAATTTTTGATATTTTAAAATTATTTTTGATGCTTGGTGAAATTCTTGATGTTGCTATTTTTCAGATTCGACGGACTTTATTAGTGTTTCGGTTAATTTGTTTTTCCACAGTTCCCGTTAAATCTAAATGTTATACTTGATCAAGACCAAATGTACTTATTTAAAAACTTATTAGAGAATCAAATAGGAGTATATTTTAAACTTTATCTTAAACATAAGGACTATTACTGTCGTTTTCTCCCAAATAAACATCAGCTGTTTTCTTTCAGGGAAGGCGGGTTGCCAGAATTGATTTTATACGTCAGAGAGGGGTTTAAGCCTAAACCCTAAAACAAGCTGAGATGGAATCTTCTTCTCCGACTGCAGGGAAAAGAAAGCAACCGGAGGAGAACTCCGACGTGAACTCAGTCCAGAAGCTAAATTCATCATCCTCAAAGAGAGTCACTTTAGCTCGAACCTGCGTCCACGAGGTAGCAGTTCCAACTAATTACACTTCAGCCAACGACGAAACAGCCCATGGAACCCTCTCAAATCCTTCGTATAATGGAGAAATGGCAAAAACCTACCCGTTTAATCTCGACCCATTTCAGGAAGTATCCGTCGCGTGCTTGGAACGTAAAGAATCAGTCCTCGTATCCGCACATACCTCCGCTGGGAAAACAGCTGTCGCCGAGTACGCTATCGCAATGGCATTTAGGGATAAGCAAAGGGTTATTTACACTTCACCTTTAAAAGCTTTGAGCAATCAGAAGTACAGGGAGTTAAGCCACGAGTTTTCTGATGTTGGTTTAATGACGGGTGACGTCACGCTTTCGCCAAATGCAAGTTGTTTGGTGATGACAACGGAGATTTTAAGGGGTATGCTTTATAGAGGTTCTGAGGTAATAAAGGAAGTAGCTTGGGTTATATTTGATGAGATACATTATATGAAAGATCGCGAAAGAGGGGTAGTTTGGGAAGAGAGTATTATATTCTTGCCACCGGCTATTAAGATGGTGTTCCTTTCGGCTACCATGTCGAATGCTACTCAGTTTGCTGAATGGATTTGTAATATTCATAAGCAGCCTTGTCATGTGGTGTATACTGATTTTCGGCCTACCCCTTTGCAGCATTATATGTTCCCTGTGGGTGGTTCTGGATTGTATCTTGTGGTTGATGAGAATGAGCAGTTTAGGGAGGACAATTTTGTTAAGATGCAGGATAGTCTTGCAAAACAGAAATCAGGGGAAAATAAGAGTACTGCAAATGCTGCTAAGGTTAGAGGTAGAATTGCTAGAGGTGGCTCTTCTTCTGGTGTATCGGATATCTGCAAAATTGTCAAGGTGTGTGTAGTATGGTCTTTAGATGATATGATATTCTCTTGTTTTTTCTTTTATTTCTTTCTTTGTTATATCAATTTTTTTGATGATTTGTAGATTTCCCCGCCATAACGGTGTTATTACAAAATTAAGCTTGTTTCATGAGTGAAGCTATGCTCTTCAGAGAAATTTGTGCTTCTAATGATGACGTGCAAAATGGTCCAAGTTCTTTTTATGTTAATTTCAAGGAGTTAGATTAATAATATCGGTATTATTGTATATTAGATGTTAAAATTAGTTATTTTAATTGCAATTTGATTATCATAGTACTAAATTAATACATATGATATTTTTAAATTTTCTTTAGTGCGCTCCACTTCTCGCTTTTCCCTTCAAGCCCCATGGACCTTGTTGCTCTTTTGCGCTTATGGCACTGTGTCGTAATGCATTTCCCTTTATAGTTGCTTTAATCATTTACTATAACAATGTTGATGCCTCATATCACTGAAGCAATTGATTCTTTCTCTGTTAGATGACCATGGAAAAGAAGTTTCAGCCAGTCATTGTGTTCAGTTTTAGTAGAAGAGAATGTGAACAGCATGCAATGTCCATGCTCAAGCTTGATTTTAATACCGAAGAGGAGAAGGAAGTAGTGAATGAGGTTTTCCGTAATGCAATGGATTGCTTGAGCGAGGAAGATAGAAACTTACCAGCTATTGAATTGATGTTGCCCCTACTTCAGCGTGGAATTGCTGTTCACCATTCTGGCCTGCTTCCTGTTATCAAGGAACTTGTGGAACTTCTCTTCCAAGAAGGACTCATAAAGGCTCTTTTTGCAACAGAGACAGTAATGACTTTTCTTTTAATATTTTGTGGGTCTTTTTATCTTGTGCAGTTAACACCCCTAATGATTTTTTCTTCTTTGTCGTTTTTCCTTCTAATGTTCTGATAGTTTGCCATGGGGCTTAACATGCCTGCAAAAACTGTTGTTTTTACCAATGTAAAGAAATGGGATGGTGATAGTCATCGTTACATTGGATCTGGTGAGTATATACAGGTGAGTCAGAATTGCCCATATAACATGACGTCATGACATAAGAGCCCATATAACATCCCTTAAAATCATTTTCATTTCGGTTCTTGATTCTTCATATTCTCCTCTCTTCATGTAGATGAGTGGAAGAGCAGGACGTCGTGGCAAAGATGACCGTGGTATTTGTATTATCATGATTGAAGAGCAGGTAAGTTGGTAGTAATATTCGCACTTGAAGACTGAAGAGTATCTTGTATATGACTGTTATTGCCTTCTTGAAATGTATGCTTTTTGTTTGCCACTTAAGCATATGCAAACTATGTAGTGAAGTATGTCTAAGGCATCTTATGTATTCTTCTTAGCTGTTTAGATCGATGGCTTATGTAGTGTTTGATGATTTCAGATGGAGATGAATAGCCTCAAGGACATGGTATTGGGTAAACCAGCTCCATTAGTCAGCACATTTAGGCTGAGTTATTACACAATTTTGAATTTAATGAGTCATGCCCAAGGCCAATTTACTGCTGAGCATGTTATCAAAAACTCATTTCACCAGTTTCAGTATGAAAAGGTTTTCTCTTTGTCTAAGTCCATTTTCTCTTTGACTACGTTATATGTAATGACTGACAGTGAGGTTGTCTTTTTGTTAGGCGTTACCTGACATTGGAAAGAAGGTCTCTAAGCTGGAAGAAGAAGCTGAGATGCTTGATGCATCCGGGGAGGTCATAAAGTTGTTATCTTGGTATTTTACATATATATTCTTATGCCATATATCCTGAACTTGCTTCGCTCTACTTGTAGGCTGAGGTTGCAGAATATCATAAACTAAAACTTGAGATAGCACAACGTGAAAAAAAACTTATGGCTGAAATAACACGGCCTGAAAGGGTTCTCCATTTTCTTCTTCCTGGTAGGCTGGTAAGTGGCGAGAGAAGCATCTCTATTCTCTGCTGCATTTTTGTGATTGTATTGAGCTCTGATTAGTCTGGACATATGTTACATTACTCTGTTTTTGACCTCATATATGATTTTGTTGCCATGTACCCAGAAATTTTCTTTGACATTGCTCTGTGCCTCACCTATATTTGTGAGTGCACATAAATCTATCTGTTACATCTTTGAAAGCTCACAACGATATAACTTTTAACTAATTACTGTTAATACCTAAACCTCGTTGTGAAGGTACTCTTATTCAATTCGAGACGAGTTGTAATCGTCTTCTATTACCTTCTGCAACTTAAACTTTAGATATTTCTTTTAGTTTCTTGCCCTCTTTTTTTTTTTTGGTCAGTAATTTTTTGCTCTCTTTCTAACTTTACTATTGTGATTTTTTCTGATTGGGTCAGTTGCTATTGCTCCTTACCTATCAAAATAGATGGAGGATTCTATTTTCTCAAGATGCCATGTGATTGCTGTGAGTCTCCCACTTAGCCACTGCACTCATCATGGATCCCATGCGATGGGTGCTTGTTTGTGCTACAGATTGCTTTTGCCGTGTTTTTTTTTTTTCGTATTTCTGCGCGAATACAATGTTACTCACCGTATTGGCGCGAGGTGGATGAAATGGAGGCTTGCATTTGGGGTTTTGTGTGATAAAAATGTGTCACCAAGGCTTAAAGGCAAATTCTACAGAGTGGTGGTTAGGCTGACTATGTTGTATGGGACCGAGTGTTGGCCCGTCAAGAAGTTCCATGTCCAGAAGATGAAAGTAGTTGAAATGAGAATGTTGAGATAGATGTGTGGACATACCGGGAAAGACAAGATTAGGAACAAAGTTATTAAGGACATGTTGGGAGTGGCCCCAATTGCGAGAATCGAGGCTGAGATGGTTCGGGCATGTGAGGAGGCGAGACATAACTGCCTCGGTTAGGAGGTGTGAGAAGTTGACCATAGCGGGGTAGAAGGGTAGGGGTAGGGGTAGGCCTAAGAAGTATTGGGGTGAGGTGATTAGGCAGGACATGTCACTCCTTCAGCTTACCGAGGACATGACCCTCGATAGGAAGGCGTGGAGGACGAGTATTAGGGTTGAGGGTTGACAGATAGTCGCGAGTCTATCCTAGGCAGCTAGGCTTGTCGGTAAAACTAGTCCTATTGTTGTATTTGCTTATTCCTGGTTCGTTATTAGTACTTGTTGTGTTATTCGCTTCCATTACCCTATTACCTTGTTGTTGCTATTGTTTGTTGATTTCGTTCACTGTTCCTTGAGCCGAGGGTTTACCGGACACAACCTCTCTATCTTCATAAGGTAGGGGTAAGGTCTGCGTACACATTGCTCTCCCCAGACCCACTTGTGGGATTACACTGAGTTTGTTGTTGTTGTCGTCTATTTGTATTATCTGGAAATTTATTCACTTAATAACTTTTTGACTTTCCCCATTACGCGGCTCATCTTAGTGTGTATATTGCATTGGTGATTACAGGTAAAGGTATGGGAAGGTGGAAAAGATTGGGGTTGGGGTGTTGTAGTCAATGTGGTGAAGAAGCCTCCAGCACCGTCAGGTTCTTTGCCTGCTGCACTCTCTGCTTCACGTGGCACTGGCTATATTGTTGATACCCTACTTCATTGCTCTCTTGGTTCTGGTGACAATGGTTCTCAACCCAAACCATGTCCTCCTCGTCCAGGGGAGAAGGGAGAAATGCATGTGGTGAGTACATAATTTTGTAATAATCATTCGTTTATTACAACTTAATTAGAATATAACTTTATTCCTGAGTATGTTTCCAAATTTTAGGTTCCCGTTCAATTACCCCTGATTTCTTCCCTCAGTAAGCTTAGAATATCTGTTCCTGCGGATCTTCGGCCACTGGAAGCAAGGCAAAGCATCCTGCTTGCTGTACAGGAGCTTCAGAAACGTTTTCCTCATGGCCTCCCAAAGCTTAACCCTGTAAAGGTAGGAATTATATTACTGCCGGTTCCATTGGATTGGAAGTTTGCCATTTTTTATATGGAACTAGGCCATTTTTATTACGAAGCATATGTTGGTAAAAGCCAAAACTTAACACCTAATGTTGAGAGAAGATTGGAATCTTAATGGATGGTGTTCTTTTTGGTTTGTTGTTCTGATATATTTATCCGGTTGCCTGAAAATTCTGTCATGGGATATTGTCGGTCATGTTATCAGCCAGGGCTATTGGTCAAAAATAAAAAAATAGTCACTTATAGGAAACTGGAGCCATGTGTAGTCCAGCAGTATTTTACTTGTCCCTTAACAAACAAAGGGAGCTATATGCATGTCGTGGTTGATGTGTACCCTATATGATTGTAGTCTAGGCTACCTTCTTAGGGACTTTTTTTTAATAGCTGATACACATTTCTCTAAGTTAAAAAACGGAAAAAATAGAGGAAGAAAGAGCAGGAATGGTGATGTATCTTTAGTCAGCTGATTGTACTATCATTATCATGTTATCGTCATCCATTCTGTATTATAGCTCCATTTGTTGCCTAGTACCATTCTAGTGTTGACCCCACTTGTGGGATTACACTGGGTTGTTGTTGTTGTACCATTCTAGTGTCCTTCTAATTTCTATAGCTTGTTGAGAATAACCATTCGTACTTTCTTCGGCATTCATCTTATGCTGGTCAGGATTCTGAATTTATTATTCTTGTAATCTCACATGAGTTTAGTGTCATATCCAGCTATAATATTTTCTTTTGTTTGGGTCAAGTATAACGAAGGTTTGCTGGTTGTGAAATGAACATTACAAAAAATGGAGTAGTATACTTCTTCAACTTCAACTACTGATCAAGATAAATTTGTTGCTACTTTTCCTGATTTCTACCATCGTAGGACATGGGTTTTGAAGATCCCGAATTCGTTGATATAGTGAACCAGATTGAAGAACTAGAGAAAAAATTGTTTGCTCACCCACTGCACAAGGTACATGAAGAAGTTTATTTTGAATAATCTGTTTAGTTTTGAGGATGCATGAAAAATAGAAACATTTGCTTTTATGCTTTTGATGATGGTTTAATTATTGTCGCTACTTCTACACATGATGTTGCACACATGGAGCAGTCACAAGACGAACATCAACTTAAGAGTTTCCAGAGAAAGGCAGAAGTGAACCATGAAATTCAACAACTCAAGTCAAAAATGCGTGATTCACAGGTAAATTTCTGATGTGTCATGAATCATTCAATCAACTACTCCATCCCAAACTAGTTAGTGTTTGCTTCAAGAGTCTTCTATATCTATCCCACTCTATTCGTTTTTTTTTCTTTACTTTTGTTTGTTTCTTTTTTCTTATATTAATTTGTTAGGTCACTTTATGATCTAACTTTTCTATTCAAGATTGGCTTTCTCTTTTCATCTAAAAGGTTTAGGATGTTATCTTCTGAACATTTTATATCTTGTCGCACATTTTTGCTCTCACTCTTCTCAAGTTTTCTTTTATACTATTATGATACTCTTTTTAGTTTCAAGATGGTATTTATATATCAAACCTCACTTACAGTGATCCTTGGAGTTTGCTGTTATCTTTTAGCACTTCACTGAATTTTGTCAATTTATTTATTTAATACGAAATTGATGATTTTTCAGCTTCAAAAATTTCGGGATGAACTTAGAAACCGTTCCCAAGTCCTGAAGAAGCTGGGTCACATAGATGCTGATGGTGTTGTGCAGTTGAAGGGACGAGCAGCCTGCTTGATAGACACTGGGGATGAACTTCTTGTGACTGAACTGATGTGTAATGGTAATGTGACTACTCCCATATGAGCATGCAATTTAACTACTTTGGACTTGATTTAGGGTGGGATCAATGTGTATGGTTTGGAAAAGCATAAAGATGATGCAGTTTTCACTCTTAAACTAAAAAAGCGAATGAGTTCAAATTAAACCGAGGTATGGGCTGCCTGGGTTAGTCTTTTTGCGATCTAAAGATCTATATACAACCACGATGGTTGCACTGGAAGTAAAACTAAAAAGAACTAATCCTTTTTTTCTTTTTAATTGTCCAGTAGTCTCTTGTATGTCTATAGGTTCTCCTTGAATGCTTTTGCTAGCTGGATTCAGTAATCACTCTGAGTGCTTTAGCTTTCCTTGGCCATCTGGCCCTTTATAAGCTGCTTATCTTCTGTTTGACACTTCCACGCATTGGATACATAGTACTCCTGCAGTGGTGCTACAAGTAGCTACAAATCACTGATATATGATATTCTGAATAATCTTGGTTTTGCTAGGTATGTTCAATAATCTTGATCATCATCAAACTGCAGCTCTGGCAAGTTGCTTTATCCCAGGGGACAAATCAAATGAACAAATAAATTTAAGAGCTGAGCTTGCTGGACCATTGCAACAACTACAAGATAATGCAAGAAGAATAGCAGAGGTCAGTCTAGCAAGGGTTTTGGTCTTCAATCTTTGTGTGTCGGAAGCACAACTGAAAACTCTGTGTTTGCAGATTCAACGTGAATGCAAGTTGGAGATAAACGTTGAAGAATATGTTGAGGCATCAGTACGACCATTCTTGATGGATGTCATCTATTGTTGGTCAAAGGTGACTAAAGCTTCAATTGCCATGTGTTGCTCAATTCCATGCTTGAAATAGAGATCAATACTAGAAGTTCATCTTTATGTCCCTACTTTACTATCATATATTTGTATTCTTGTTTTTCTAATTTTTTTCCTGCAAGTCAACTCTAAAGGTGCTTATATTGAAACTAGGTTTCCATGCTTCAAGCCAGAGAAACTACCATGTAATGGGCATCATCTTCCTGCAACCATTGCCTTCCAAGCTCCTGTATTTTTTGTTTTCTGTAACTGATGGGTGAAAAGTGATTTTGTTAAAAATCATACCTTCTTTTTTTGTTGAGGGGAGGAGGGGGAACCATTACAACAGATTATACATGAGCTAATCAGAGAAACTAACCAAAAGCCAAAGTCTGTCCTTTCAACCATTAACTTCCAAGCTCTTTATTACTCCCTCTGTCCCGTTCTATGTGACACCCTTTTCTTTGTAGTTTGTCCTAGAATAACACATTTCTATGTTTAAAAACAATTTAGTTTAAACTTCCATTTTACCCTTAGTGAATGATTTATATCCACAAAATTATCTGTAGCATGTTTAGACTTTAGACCTCAAGTTTTAATAGTCTTTCCTTCTTTCTTCATGTCTGGTCAACACTATCACATAAATTAGGATGGAAAGAGTACTTGCAAACCTATTGGAAGTCCTCTGCCTTCAGTGTTGACCTAACTCTGTTCTCATGTTCATCTTTTTGGTTAAGCTCCAGGATCATGATTTACTGTCACGACCCAACTCCCACCAGAGCTCCGATGGCGCCTAACACTACTTGCTAGGCAAGCCAACAGTTTCACAATAACAACGAATTCAATAAAACAGTATTTAATAAACTCAACAGCGGAAATATCATGAAATAACTACGAAACAATAGTAATGCCACTACAACCATCCCAATGATCTGGTGTTGATGAGTACATGAGCAGTACTGGATATAAAAAATACAAGGCCAAATCCTCAATACAACTGTCTGAACAATAGAACAGTAATAACAGAAGTAAATGAAAGAGAACTTCAAGGTCTGCGGACGATATAACAGCTACTTCGTAGTCTCCCAAAAGTTGGAACCAACACAACTCTAGCAATCACCGCGTTCGGAAGTATTTGGATCTGCACATAAAGTGCAGAGTGTAGTATGAGTGCAACCGACCCCATGTACTCAATAAGTAACAAACCTAACCTTGGGTTGAAAGTAGTGACCAATATCAATAATCAGTAACAGTTCAAGATATAAAGGAAACAATATAAGTAATTAACTCAATGATATCATGTTCAGCTCGTTCACATTACAAGAATTTAGACATGCTTTCCAAGTATAATAGTTAAAGTCCAAGTGTCCAACACGGATAAAACATTTCATTTACCAGCTAGCATGAGGAAAGTACATCTCTATGCCTACATGTCAAATACACATGTCAATTCAATAGCATCTCAGTGAAACCATCAAGAATATCCATACTCAGCACGCTCACGGTGCTTGGCACAAGGCCCCTCACTATCACAGGAGATTTTGATTTTTACGACACTTCAAAAACGGTGTGTGTGTGTGTGG
>AWOL01S0038781.1:28091-71246 GCA_000715115.1 Nicotiana otophora
CCACTCCTCCTCCTCCCCTTGTTCCTCCATCTCGCAATGTTCCTCTCTATCCCCCTTGCTCCTCCATCTCGGAACGCTCCTCTCTATCCCCCGACACTCCTAATCCTCAAACATTTAGGAACATGTTTCAAACATCTACTGAGATGTTTCAAAACATCTGCACAAATGTTTCGAACATCTGTGTAGATGTTTGAAATATCTGTGGAAAAAAGATCAAACATCAAAAAGAAAGAAGCGAAAGAAATATCCCGAGGGATGTTTCAAACATCCCCGATATGTTTCGAACATTCCGAGAGATGTTTGAAACATCCCGGGAGATGTTTCAAACATCCCGGGGATGTTTGAGGGGATATTTGAAACATCCCGGGGATGTTTTGCATAATACTCATTTATGGGAATGTCTCAAAATATTTCGACGGTATTTTGCAGAATACTCACTTTGTAAAATTTCATATTTTTCTCTTTCTTTCGTATATTTTAAACCACTAGAAGAAAAGAAAAAATGAAAAAAAAAGATGAAAATGAGATGAAGAGGGAAAGAAGAAAAAGACAAGGAAGAAAATGAAGAAGAAGAAGATACTGACATGAACGAACCATCAACAGCAGCAACGAAAGTTGAAGAGAAAGAAGAAAGTAAGGAAGAAAATGAGAGAATGAGGAAGAAAAAGAAGAAAGAAGGAGAAGAAGAAGTAAAGAGGAGAAAGAAGAGGGAAATGAAAATTTGAAATAATTTGAATGGGTATGGTTTTTTAAAATTTTTGAAAATTTTAATATTTATCCACAACTTTTGTTATTTTTAATCTGACACCCGAACCTCTTACATATTTTTTGTTAACAAAAAAATGTGTCCTAAATTGTTACACAAGACTTCAAAAAGTTTTTTTTACCTCATTCTTCCCACTATCACACACAACTACACTCAACACTGTGCGGGTGCCTGGCATAAATGGCCTTCACCAAAGCATGTGTATATATCACTGCAACTACACTCGGCACTGTACGGGTGCCTGGCATAAATGCCCCTCACCAAAGCACGTGTATATATCACTGTGCCTGCGCTCACCGTAAATATCAGAATCCGGAGGGGCGGATTTTGGCCCAGGCGCTAATCAAAAGCCAATATGGTCTTTTGCGGCGTGCAACTCGATCCAAATAACAATCCGTTGCGGCGTGCAACCCGATCCAAATATAACTCATAACACGACTCTATGGCCCACATCAGTCAACAATCTCTCAAGTCTCAAGGGCTCACAATCTCATAGAACTCAGCCCAAACAATATCACATATGGAAAACAACATGTGATGTAATAAACAAGTAATATACATAGACTGAGATATGATATGCAAATGAGGAATCATGACTGAGTATATAAATACAATTAAGGCAAACAACTCAAAACAACATAATATGTCTCAGCCCAATAAGCACACAACCTAACATGATTTCTAACATGAATCCTAGCTCCGATAATCATAACAATAGAGAAAACAAGGATATAACAAGGCATGATAGCAAAACAAAGTCCGGTAATAGTCTAAAGTCCACTCGGATCATGAATACTCCAGTGCACGCACACACGCCCGTCACCTAGCATGTGCGTCACCCCTAACACATCTCATATAACATAGTTCTCAGGTTAATTACCCTCAAATCCAAGTTTAGATATGTTACTTATCTCAAACACGGAAATCAATACTCTAAAAAGCCCTTCCCACGCGAATCGGCCTTCGAGCGACTCAAATCTAGTCAAAATAACTTAATATTAACAATAGAAGCCATAGGAAACAATCCCAAACAATAAAGCTAAAGTCTTTATCCAATTATGCAAAGTCAACCCCGAGTTCGTATCCCGGAACCCGACGAAACTTATAAATTCCGAACACTCATTCCGATACGAGTCCAAATATATGTGTTTCATCCATTTCCAACTACAAATTTCACCCTCAAATCATCAAATCTCACTCTCCAATAACAGTCTAAAATTCCCAAATATCACCTTAAATTCACATAAACTAGATGTAATAATCCATTGGTAATCAATATCTATCATCAAAATTTAATAAACTTCACTTACCTCTTCAATTGTGGTGAAAAGCCTCCCAAAAATTACCTCCAACCGAGCTCCACAACTCCAAATAGTGCAAAATGACCAAACACTTCGAAAATATAAAGTCTGCCAGTGATTCCGCATCTGCGGTCACTTGACCGCATCTGCTGCTCCGCTTTTGCGGAGATGATGCCGCATCTGCGATCCAGCTCAATCCTCAGGACTTCCGCTTCTGCGGCCTATTCCACGCGTCTGTGCTTGCGCATCTGCGGTCACGCCTTCGCAGATGCGGCCCCGCACCAGCGCCAGGGCCTCTGACCGCAATCTTCCCCAACTCCAGCCTAGCCCGCTTCTGCGACCGGTATTCAGGTGTGAATGCACCAGATCAGCAGCCCTTTAGCCATGCAACACAAATCCAAACAAGCCGAAACCAATCTGGGTGGGGACCCTGTCCAATTATTTCAACCAATCCCAAAACATAACACGAACCTACTCGAAGCCTTAAATCTCATAAGACAACTTCAAAATCACGAATCACACCACTTTCAAGCCTAAGGAACTAAAGAACTTCCAACTTCCAAAACTCATGTCGAATCATATCAAACCAACCCGGAATGACCTCAAATTTTGCATGCAAGTCCCAAACAACACAACAGACCTATTCCAACTCCCGGAACCAAAACCCGGATCCGATATCAACAAAGTCAACTCCCGGTCAAACTTATCAACCTTCCAAACCTTCTAACTTTCCAACTTTTGCCAAAAAGCACCAAACCAACCTACGGACCTCCAAATCCACATCCAGACATACGCCTAAGTCTAAAATCATCGAAACACCATTCCGGAGTCGTCTACACAAAAGTCAACTCCGGTCAACTCTTATAAACTTAAGCTTCCAACCCTGGGACTTAGTGTCCCAATTAACTCCAAAACCTCCCCGAAACCAAACCAACCACCCCGGCAAGTCACGTAACGACAAATACACATATTTAAAGCATCAAATAGGGAAAATGGGCGCTAAAGTACTCATAACAACCGGCCGGGTCGTTACGTTTATAATTTACCTACAAGAGACATATTCAGGAATATTAATCTGCTATAGGGCAACTATTTTTTATTCTGGAACCATAATTTTCTAGTTGGAACTGCTGATTACTTTTGCCTACCTTTTTTATGACTAATACCAGTTGGGGGAAACTTGATTGTTATCACACTAGTTTTTCATTTTTTCATGGAAGAGTATTTTTCAGTTCATTTCAAGCTCAGTCTTCAAGGAATCGTTTTAGTTTTGCAAGATTCTTCTTTGAATAAAAATGAATACTTCCCTAAATAACCTGAAATACAGTTTACTGAAATGAAGGTTAAAAGGATTTTTCTTTCCACATTGAGTTGACCCATGGTCTTTCCTTGCCCCCATTAAAAGTCAGAGAAAAACTCGGAGGCTTTAATTTTTTCTCTTATTTGTATTTATGCTTTCTCTTAGGGAGCATCTTTCGCGGAGGTTATACAAATGACCGATATCTTTGAAGGTAGCATCATTCGGCTGGTACGACGGCTTGATGAATTTTTGAACCAGGTAATTCAAGGATACTTTTGTATTGTGTTTGTGGAAAAATGTACCAGACCTTAAAAATCGTGGATTCGACCAGCTAGTTTGGTGCATCAAGGAGTACTTCCTCTAAATAAGTTTATCTTTTTTCATCAACACTTTGACATGAGCATGTCAACATTATATAATACTTCTAGATATGAGTTCCCCCCATATATATTTGGAATCAAATAGTGGAAATTTTTCTCGTGGATTTACAGTTGAAAGCTGCTGCACATGCTGTGGGAGATGTGGCTTTGGAGAACAAGTTTGGTGCAGCCAGTGAAAGCCTCCGACGAGGAATAATGTTTGCAAATTCTCTGTACCTCTAGGAGCGTGTACTTGGGAGCTTCATTAGCATTAGATTAAGTGCTGTGTAAATTTTCCCCAATTGACATGGGGATTAGCTAGCAAATTCTTCATTTTGTTGGGTTTTTTCCCTTTTAGATAAATTGACGGAGCTTCTTACTGTTTGAGGAGAGCAAATGTGTAGCGGAAGTGGGGTTTCCTAGTCGTAGCTTTTTGTAGTTAAGTGGCATGAATTTGCTGTCATATTTTTGTAATACACATGAAAATTTTGATGCTGGAAATTTAACCTGAAAATGTCTTAGCTATTGTAGGATAGGCACAGAATGTGAAGACTTTCATTAATATGAACTAACTAATGATATTGGGGATACAAAGAGGTAACAAAAACTGTAATATTCATTGAAATCTTTATAGAGTAACAAAAACTGTAATATTATGCAGCAATAGGCTTGAAGACAACCGTGGAATGTTTTGCAATGTGCAAGCTAAACTGCCCTCCTTTCTCACTTGTATCAACTTTTCCTACACCTGGAGGAGCCTGCATTTCAAAATTTGACACCAGTTTGGCTATGACAAGCCCCAGAATTGGCAGTGCAAGGATGATTCCGGGGCAGCTCCGCCTCCCCATACCGAATGGTAAGTACCTGAAATCAACCTTGCCACCAGCAACAGCTGCCTCTGTGCTACTATCCTCCTCGAGAAATCGCTTGGGCCGGAATTCGTTCGAGTTTTTCCACCAAGCAGGGTTGTTAGCCAGCCACCATGCATTCACAACCACCTTAGTTTCTTTAGGAATAGTGTAACCACCTAGCTTTGCTTCTTCAAGGTTCATATGTGGTACAAGTAAAGGTATTGGTGTGTGGAGTCTTAATGTTTCATTTACTGTTGCTAGCAAGTAAGGCAGCTCATGGAGGTTTGATTCTGTGACTGACTTGCCTCTGAGGACTGTTGAGATTTCATCCCTAATCTTCTGTTGAACAGTGGGATGATTTACAAGCTCAGCTATGGCCCATTCCATGGACCATAGAGTTGTTTCAATTGCTGCAACATTGATATTCTCCACAATATAGAGTACATTTTGCTCACTTATTTCTCCTTTCATTTCGGCATCTATTATGTGATCAATAGCACAGCTTATCTTGTGTTTTTCTCTATTTTCACCCATTATTTTCCTGTTCTTAAAAATATTTGAAGAAAATGTTAACATGAATAGTCATTATTGCAATAATTAAAATAACGCATAATTATCAGGGAAAAATGGGTTACCTTCTTTTCTCTACAAAATAATTGTTGAAGAATGCAAGTCTCCTTGTTTGTAAGTCTTTGCACTTGTTAAGGTACCCTCTCAAGAATGGTCTAAGCAAAGGGATAAAATCACCATAATTGTAGTCAAAGCTCTGAGCTAATCTGCTTCTCTCTGAATTAAACTTTGTTGCCTCAATGAACAAAGGATCATCTTGGGACTCAAACTTGGCATCAAACATCATTCGATACATAATGTTATATAGCATCAGCTGCAATCGTTTCCTAATCACAATTCCGTCATATTTCACTTTTTCATTCTTCTTCAAGTCATCAACAACTAGGTCCATCTCATTCTCCCACATATCACTATATTGGTGCACCACTTTGTTAGTGAAAAATGGAAGCGTCATAATACGCCTCATTTTTCGCCAATGGTCACCATAAATGGTGAACACCATGTCTTGTCCATTACCAGTAAATATATCAAAGACAACGTTACGTGGACGGGACCCAAACTCGACCCCTTGCGTGTGTAAAACTTGGTTAGCTAGCTCAGGGTTTGATACCACAGCTAGGTTTTTTGAACCAAGTTTGAGTAAAAATATAGGACCATAGGTTTGTGACATGGTGGCAAGGAGTTGATGGTTCAAGTCATTGCCAACTTGAAGCCAATTACCAAAAATTGGGACTGCTGTTGGACCAGGTGGGAGGTTGTTTTGGGGCTTAACATAGAGGAAGTTGATTATTAGGGGAAGTAAAAGGACAATAAGTGAAATGTACTCAAGAGGGAAAGGTATAGAGAGGTAGGAGGATAGTAATTTGGCAAATGAAAGAAATACAATTGAAAAGAGAATGCAAAAGATGGTGTTGTTGAGAAGTTTGGCCATGTTTTTAATTAGCTAGAGGTGAATTATGAGAAAAATGGACACAAGGGATTGGAATGAGAAGGGACGTATATATGAGTAATATCATGGTGGGGGTAGAAAAGTTGGTGTCCAATGGTTTTGGGTACAATCCATGGGCACGTCGAAAATCTAGGTAGGAGAACGTAAGTTTATCTATTAGGTCAAAGATGTGGTTGGTAAAGCAAATTTACCTACATTTAAACATTCTTTCTATGCAATAAAAAGTGAAAGAATCCAATTTGTCTTAAATTAATTTCATTTTACGGTTTTCCGCATTTCAAGACGGTTGCCACCAATATAACAAGAAGAGTCTAATTAAATTTTATGTATTGATAGGTGAAACTATATTTATATAATCAAGTCATTTTAAACTAATTACAAGTATATCTTTATAATAAAACGTTAAATAGATAACATGTTAAAATGACAACTAACATGCAATCACAAGTTAAAATTAGTTGATAGTATAAAATATGTTTTCACTGTTAGTATCACAGGTCAAACTAAGTAGTGGCAATTTCAAGTACCTTGGTCGGTTATTCAGAGGGGAGGGGAGATTAACGAGAATGTAACACTGTATTGGGGTGGGGTGGATGAAGTGAAGGTTGGCATGTCTTGTGTGATAAGAGAGTGCCACCGATACTCAAAGGTAAGTTTTACAAAGCGGTGGTTAGACCGACCATGATGTATGAGGTTGAGTATTGGCATGTTAAGAACTCACATATCCAGAAAATAAAAGTAGCAGAAATGAGGATGTTGAGGTGGATGTGCGGTCACACTAGGATGGATAAGGTTAGGAATGAAGATATTCGGGAGAAGGTGGGCGTGACTCCATTGATGACAAGATGCGGCTTAGATGGTTCAGACACGTACAAAGGAGAAGCCTAGATGATCCGGTAAGGAGGTGTGAGCGACTGGCTTTGGAGGGCGCTAGAAGAGGTAGAGGACAACCTAAGATGTATTGGGGAGAGGTAATCAAGCAGGACATGGCGATACTTCAGATTTCCGAGGACATGGCTCTTGATAGGAAGTTGTGGAGGTCGAGTATTAGGGTTGTAGGTTAGGAGATAGTTGAGTCTCCCTTACTCCGTACCTTTGTGAGGCTAGTCTTGTAGGGTTTTTGTCGATGTCAACTAGTGAAAATGTTGTGTCTTACTACTCCTTTGTTTACTATAGTGCCGGGTCTATGTACTGTCTATCGCGCTTGCTTTGCATCTACTTTCTCATTTCCATGATGTTATTTTCCTATGGTTTCTATTGGTGATACTAATGTTGTTTCTTTTTGTCTTCTTGGGCCGAGGGTCTTTTGGAAATAATCTCTCTACTCCCTCGGGGTAGGGGTAAGGTCTGCGTACACACTACCCTCCCCAGACCCCACTAGTAAAATTTTACTGGGTCGTTGTTATTGTTGTTATTGTTGTTGTTGTCAGTGTATATAACTAGGGGTGTATATAGGTCGGGTTAGTTCGGATTTTGCAATTACCAAACCAAATCAATTGTATCGGGTTTTTAAATCTATAGACCAACCCAAACCAACAAAAGTCGGGATTTTCAATCTCAGTTTTTCTCGGGTTTCTTGAATTTTTCGGGTTTTTTTCCGATAAACTTGTGCTCAACATTTCTTTAGTCCTAAATACGATTTTACCAATAACAACCATGTTTTTATTTTTTATTTTTATTTTTTAGCATTGACCTCAAATATGTTAGTCAATAGGTTGTATGGTTCCAATTTCAGTTCTAAAAAACTGATGTTAACTTTAATCAACCATCGCTCCTCAATTCTCCTTACTTTCTCATGTTTAGTAGTGTCCATTGCAATCGCATCCGGAGACAGTGAAATAGTCATAATTTACACAACCATGTAACTATAGTAATTGAACTTTCCAAATAATATTTCTTCTGCCAACGCAAAAATACCAAAAAGATAAAATGCATATCATATTGTACTTTGCATAAAAATTATCACCAACTTTTTAAGAGTAGACATTACAACCAAGAGTCCTAACAAATAAACAAAAAACATATATATATATTAAACTCTAAGAAGTTGATAGTGTTTGAGCTAATTGAGGGTTTTGGTCTAATGGAACGCAGGGTTTCTTGACTTTGGAGAAGAAGCAAAATGGTTTCGATTGTTTTAGTCTTTTAGAGCTAGTTTAGTACTAGTCTAGTTCTGCTTTAGAACTAGTTTTTGGTTTGGGCTCAAAAATACTTTTATGGGCCAGACCAAAAACAAAAAACACTTATATTGGCTATAAAACCAACTCAAAATATTATGCTAAATACAGAAACTATAAAAAAATTAAGAAATATTTATAACTTACATTCTAATAAATATTTTTATCTATCTAATATTTTAAAATATGCATACATGTAATGTCGGATGGTTTGGTTCGGTTTGACATTTTTTGTTTAATACCAAACCAAACCTATTATGGTCGGTTTGTTTTTCAATATCAAACCAAGTCAAACCAAACTACTAGTCGGGTTTTTATTTTCGGTTTGACTCGAATTATCGGATTGATGCGGGTTATCAGTTTGGTTAGTACACCCCTATACAACTTAAATCGTAATAAGAGAATTAACCTTTCTTTTCTTTGGTCAAGTTCCGTGATTATTAAAAACCATCCTTTTGATTATCAGTTGAATATTAAAACCTCTTTCTAAGTATTACAGCTTATCAACTTGCCTAATTCGGTTCATCTATACTATATATTCACAAACATATGTGAGATTGATATTAACTCTTTGTAGTACTATATACGGTCAAAATCGATTTCGCCCTTCGTATGAATAGTCAAGATTGGAAAATAATGGACCGAAAGTAGTTTTCATAATATCGAGATGAGATCTGAAGCCAGGATACCGAGCTCGAAGTCATTATTGAGTTCGGGTCCAAATCGAACTATGATGTGAAGTGGTGTTATCGAGTTCAAGCGCCAGAGACCGACCAATACCGAGACTGAATCAATACCGGGCCCCGAGTCAATATCGAGCTCTAAATCTGGAGATCGACCAATACCATGTCCGATCAAGATCTAGCTAAGAAGACAAGAGCCGTTATAGCCGCACTAAGGGAGAGAATCTCGGCGAAAATTAAGAAAAAACCAATTAACTAATCTATCATGGGATCCCCCACTATGTATTTTTTATTCTAAAATAGGGTTTTCTCCATTATAAGAAGAACGACTATCATTTCTGTAAAGGGAATCAAGGCCTCTACATACTCCCACATTAAAAAGATTATTGATATTCATATAGAGATTATCCTATTTTGGGCTTTGTATATGGATTCGTCTTGCTTGTTCATAAATTATTTTTCACTTAATTTGGTTTGTATTTCATTATTTTTACAGTCAATAATTGATATATTTATACTCACTTTTTCAGTTTGTGCCAAGTTATACTACGTATAAATTCAACTATATCCGTTTTTCGGGTAAACCAATATTCCGACCCTGAAAATAACATTCATGGTGGAACTCGATCTGCAGCTCGAAATACCCAAAACGCTGGGGAAAACAGAATCAGCTTGCGTATGATTTTCGAAATGTTGCAAGCTCAACAAGTAGCAATAGCCCAATTGCAGAGCCAAACTCAAGCACCGACTAGACTCGAGCCTAATCCACCCCAAGAAGTCACCCACAAAATGTGGCCGACTGTAGTAAAGCCAAATAAGCAGGAATCGGGGACTAATCCCGAAATTGTTAAGATACTTGATGAACTGACGAAACGAAGAGAGTTAGGAGAAAGGAGAATCGAAGAAAATGATAAAAAGGTAAAAACATATAACTCCAGGGTTGATCAGATCCCGGGGGCACCATCGATATTGAAAGGCTTGAATTCCAAAAAATTTGTACAAAATCCCTTCCCCCCGAGCGCAACTCCGAAATCAATTTCTAAGAAGTTCCGCATGATCGAAATTCCTAAATATAATGGAACAACCGACTGCAACGAACACATCACCTCTTACACATGTGCCATTAAAGGGAAGGATCTAGAAGACGATGAGATCGAATCTGTATTATTGAAAAAATTCGGTGAAACCCCGTCAAAGAGAGTGATGATATGGTATCATAATTTACCATCTAACTCTATCGATTCTTTTGCTATGCTTGCAGATTCTTTTGTAAAAGCACACGCTGGGGCCATAAAGGTCGAAACTAGGAAGTCCGACCTTTTCAAGGTAAGACAAAAAGATAACGAGATACTAAGGGAATTCGTATCTCGTTGCCAAATGGAATGAATGGATCTACCGCCGGTCACAGATGATTGGGCTGTTTAAGATTTCACTCAAGGTCTAAATGAACGGAGATCGATGGCTTCACGATGGTTGAAGCAGAACCTGATCGAGTACCCAGCTGTTACCTGGGCCGATGTACACAATCAGTATCAATCGAAGATCAAAATTGAAGACGACTAGTTGGGTTCTGGGCCCGTTATTAAAAGGGACCGATATCGGCCGTATTGTGGAGATCATAGGGGTAACGAACCAAGACGTAACCCCGTACAAGGCGATAAAAAAAGGTGATCGAGCCCAATGGTCTCGGGGGCTGATGAACAGGAATGGGTTCGACAGGCATACCAGACCTAAGGAAGCACCACGATTATCAGAATATAACTTCAACATAAATGCATCCGCCATCGTGTCGGCTATCGGACGCATTAAAGATGCTAAATGGACCCGACCTCTGCAGATCGATCTTGCCCAGAGGAATCCCAATCAAATGTGCGAGTATCATGGCACTCATGTCCATAGAACAGAAGATTGCAGAAAATTGAGAGAGGAGGTAGCCCGTTTATTCAATAAAAGGCACCTTCGAGAATTTTTAAGTGAACGGGCCAAAAACCATTTCAAAAATAGGGATTTCAGAAGACAAAACGAACAAGAAGAGCTACAACACATCATCCACATGATCATCGGTGGGATAGATACCTCCCAAGGGTCGGAGCTTAAGCGCACTAAGATGTCGATTGAAAGAGAGAAGCAATCTCTCAGGATTACGCACCTAAAAGAACCATGTCCCTTAATGATAAAGACGCATAAGGAATCATACAACCCCACAACGATGCACTGGTAATATCTGTACTCATGAATAAAACTCAAGTTAAGCGTGTGTTAATTGATCGAGGTAGTTCGACAAACATTATTAGATCGAAGGTCATAGAGCAGCTCAGTCTACGGGATCAGATCGTGCTCGCAACCCTGGTTCTAAACGGGTTCAATATGGCATGTGAAACTACTAAGGGCGAGATAGTCCTGCCAATAAATGTGGCCGGGACCATCCAAGAAATGAAGTTCCATGTAATCGATGACGACATGAGGTATAACGCTCTTTTTGGAAGGCCGTGGATCCACAATATGAGAGATGTACCCTCGACCCTCCACCATGTTCTGAAATTCCCAACATCAGAGGGAGTCAAAACGGTTTACGGAGAGCAACCAGCCGCAAGAGAAATGTTTGTCATCGATGAGGTAATTCCGATATCTACACTATCATCGACCAAGGGATCAGATTCGAAGGGTGAACAGGATACCAAATAGCAATCACAAATGCCAGCTTTGACCTAACTAGGGAATCATGAGACTAATGAAGACGATGACTATGGGATCCCTAGATCCTTTGTGGTCCCCGATGATACCGATGCTTCCCAATCAACGGTCGAAGAACTGGAGCAAATCATGCTAGTCGAACATCTGCCCGAGCGAAAGGTATACCTGGGCACGGGGTTAGACCCTAAGCTCAGGAAAAAGCTTATTCAATTTCTTATAGCTAACATGATCTGTTTTGCTTGGTTCCATCTCGACATAACAGGTATCCCACCGGAGATAGCCACTCATAGACTGAGCTTGGATCTAAAATTTCGTCCGATAAAGCAAAAAAGAAGGCCCCATTCCGAGGTCAAACATGCCTTCATCAAGGACGAGGTAACCAAACTTCTTAAAATAGGATCCATTCGAGAAGTTAAATACCCCGAATGGCTAGCAAATATGGTGGTGGTCCCTAAGAAAGGAAATACACTCAGAATGCATATAGATTATAAAGACTTGAACAAAGCATGCCCTAAAGATTCCTTTTCTTTACCTAGTATCGATCTTGTGATCGACGCCACGGCCGACCATGAGATTCTCAGTTTTCTTGATGCCTACTCTGGGTACAACCAGATACAAATGAGCCCAGAGGATCAATAAAAGACCTCGTTTGTCACCAAGTACGACACCTATTGTTATAACGTAATTCCATTCGGTCTAAAAAATGCTGGTGCAACTTATCAGCGCCTAGTAAATCGAATGTTCGAAAAACAAATAAGGAAATCAATGGAAGTTTATATTGATGACATGTTAGTTAATTCCCCGCGAGCAGAGGACCATTTAGAACATTTGCATGAAACTTTCGAAGTACTAAAGAAGTATAATATGAAGCTCAACCCCAAAAATGTGCATTCGAGGTTGGCTCGGGCACATTTCTTGGTTTCATGGTATCCAATCGAGGAATCGAAATTAATACCGATAAAATCAAAGCTATCGAGGACATTATGGTAGTAGATAATGTGAAGTCCGTGCAAAGGTTAACGGGGAGAATAGCCGCCTTAGGATGATTCATTTCGAGATCCTCAAATAGGAGCCACCAATTTTTCTCACTTCTTAAGAAGAAAAGCAACTTTGCATGGACTCCGGAATGCCAACACGTTTTGGAAGAACTAAAGCGGTATTTATCGAGCCCGCCTCTGCTTCATACCCCAAAAGTGGACGAACAACTTTACTTGTACTTAGCTGTCTCGTAGATAGCGGTAAGTGGAGTCCTAGTTCGGGAAGAACGAGGTACGTAATTTCCTACTTATTATGTCAGTCGGACCTTAGGCGAGGCCGAAACTAGATATCCACACTTAGAAAAATTAGCGCTTGCTTTAATAAGCACCTCTAGAAAATTAAAACTATATTTACAATCTCACTCGATACATGTTGTAACAACTTATCCTCTTCGAAAAAGTTTGTGCAAACCCGAGCTTTCGGGTCGATTGGCCAAATGGGCCATAGAAATCGGTGGGTACGATATCGAGTATCGACCCCAAATCGCTATCAAGTCTAAAATTTTGTTAGACTTCGTGGCTGACTTTTCGCCAACCTTCGTGCCCGAGATTGAAAGAGAGCTACTTATAAAATCAGGTACCTCTTCGGGAGTCTGGACCCTTTTCACAGACGATGCCTCGAACGCGAAGGGGTCCGGATTAGGCATTGTACTAAAATCACACACAGGTAATATAATTAGACAATCTATTAGAACTATAAAATTTACTAACAATGAGGCTGAGTATTAGGCCGTGATTGCAGGTCTCGAACTAGCTAGAAGCTTGGGAGCCGAGGCCATAGAGGCTAAATGTGATTCACTCCTCGTGGTAAATCAAGCCAACGGGACTTTTGAAGTTCGAGAAGATCGAATGCAGAGGTACTTGGATAAATTACAAGTGACTCTACATCAGTTTAAGGAATGGACTTTGCAGCATGTACCCCGAGAACAGAACAGCGAGGCCGACGCTCTTGCAAACTTAGGTTCGTCGGTCAAAGATGACAAACTCAACTCGGGGACTGTCGTACAACTTATAATATCGGTGGTTGAAGAAGGACACACCGAAATAAACTCCACAATTTTAACCCGGGATTGGAGAAACAAATACATAGAATACTTCAAGAACGGGAAGCTTCCGTCAGATCCAAAAGAGTCGAGGGCTCTGCGCACGAAGGCAGCGGTTAACCTTGTCCGAAGATGGAACGCTATTTAGGATGATGTTTGATGGTCCACTGGCAATATGTTTGGGACTAGGAGACACCGATTGCATCTTACGTGAAATTCACGAAGGTACTTGTGGAAATTATTTCGGTGCCGATTCGTCAGTTCACAAAATAATCAGAGCAGGATATTATTGGACGGATATGAACAAAGATGTAAGGGAGTTCATTCGAAAATGCGACAAATATCAAAGACATGCGCCCATGATTCATCAACCCGGGGAGCTACTCCATTCGGTCCTATCTGTCGCGCCCCATTTTCTCTCAAAATCAGGCCTCGACGTGTGACAACTCTTTTAAGGAGGTATTAAAAGAGTAGAGTCGCCACCTAATGGTTTAAGGTGCGTTAAGGCACCTATTTGCATATGATTCGGGTTTGACTAGTTTGCATCACCAAAGATCGGGTAAGGGCTTGAAATTACCTCGAAGAGAAGGTGTGAGGCACTCTTCGAGGTCCACAATTGCGGGTCCTAACCGAACTTGAATTATATTAATTGGTTAGATAAACAAAGACAGAGAAAACAAGAAGTTTGGAAAGTTTGATTATCAAAGACTTTGAGTAAATACAAACACTTGATTTAAAGATAAATGGGGGGTCCTAAGTTTTTTAGACTAAAGGATCATCTCGTGCAACAAAAATAATACTTCGTAACTCCCTCGAGATAGGGTGTTACTCGTATTATTCAGCGGGTACAGACTATCATCTCCTGCTACCCGATTACTATCTTTAAATTATTACCTAAAGCGCACTAGTTGATTCTAAATCGTGGCTTATGCGTGCACTACCCGTCCCATGCCTATGGTTCAGGAGGCATTTGGACCTCTATTTGTTGGGTGGTTCTAGACTTGACTTAGGATGCTCAAAAATATTAAAACTAGGCGACGATTCAAAATAAATAGGACTACAATTAAATCCAATTAAAGGCTCACATTAGCCTTCGCAATTAGGCAGACAAATGCACGTAAACAGATTTTACATATAGGTAGTTTTCAGAATTGAAGGGATTGCAGTTTTTAAACTCTATAGGTACGGTATCTAGATGATCTGATTCAGATGCGCAAACCACTTTAGACCGAGGATTTCTAAATTACCAGTTGGTAAGTGCCAAATGCTGTTAAGTGGCTATTAAAGATTATCAGTGGACAGATCTATAGGCATGATTTCTAGGTGATTTATACAATAAGGTACAGTGAAACTCATTAGAAGTGCTCAAAATTATTATGCTTCCTAATAATCGCGTGAATGAACAATAAAACAACGTTTGAAAAGCGAGTAATGATGTCCTATAGGCATGATTTCTAAATCTTGGCGATTGGAACTGATTCTCATACAATTAGCTCTATAGGCATGCTTTCTAGATGGACGATGAGATTGCAATAGCGAATTAATTAGTTAAAACCCTATGGGCACGATATCTATTGAACAGATTAAGGAGCAGTCATTAGTTATTTTCTATAGGCATGCTATATAGCAACACATAGTAGTAAACACAAGAATAGATATAATACTCATGCATTGACAACATACTAATTATGTGAGTGTGTGATTCCCTAATGACATGATTTTTAATAGTGCACAAAGAGATTCAAATATAACAGGTCGGATAGCAAATAGATCACACAAATCCTATAAACATGCTTTCTACCCTTTTTCATGCAAGTATTAGGAGATACCCATTTCCCCATTCCACTATCCCCAATTATTATTACAGAATTATTACAGACCCACTAATGAATAAATTATAAAGTAGTACAAGCAATAACAGTAGGCTCAAGACATGCCCAAAAGATACCCAGCACTGACAAGCCTTCAACTAAGCTCTTTCTCCACACAGATCTCAACATAGCCCCAAAACCATAAGAGAACTCGAACCAAACCCAACAACCATGGTTTGATAATAGGATCCAGGAAACAATCACTTACACAAGTTAATTTGCACATTCAACAGGCAGAAAGAAGGACAAAACTGAGTAGTAAGGAAAATGGCCAAAGAACTTGAGGCACTAGAGTGTGTTAGAGTTCACAAGGGTCTCACAATGGACCCCGAGCAGTGCTCACACTAGGGAGGTTAATAGACAAAAGCTTTAGTGTCCTTGGCCTTCAGTCGGCCAATAATGAGAGGTTAGAGATAGCATAAATAATAAATGGGGGAGAGTGGACAATGGTTGAGGGACAGGAATTAAGGGAATACACTTATAACTTAAAGTAGACATAGTAAGGATGAGAACACAAAGCAACTAATCAAACATGTCACAAAAATTAAACGTAGGTTCAGCAGGGAATTAGAAGCAGGTTCAACACTTAGTAAAATAACACATAGACGACCACATATTGAAAGAGTTAGGGAATAAATAAGTTTACAAGATTGACAAAGATTATCATGCACAAGTGCATAATACTAACAAATTGAAACCTAAAAGGTCCAAATTATGCTAAGTATACATCCTAGTGTCATAAGACACACATGTTAACTCTCATCAGGGAACAAGACAACATTTAGCCATGATAGAGGAACACGCATTGTGACAAGTCAAGTAATTACTGAAGGAACAAGGAATTAAGTGAGCCAAAGACATGCTGGGGGACATATTAGCAGGGAAGCAAGGTCATAGTTGATGGAAACAATCTTAACACAGATTAGAACACATTACATATGCAAGAAAATTATTGCAGAGGTTCAGAACAGAATGAAAATAAACTCATGTCAAATGGCAAACGTAGGCATTCAAGTATTGACCAGTAGACTAATTAACTAGGGAAAATCTAAGCTATGCTAGGGATTCATCTTAAAACAGTTCAAACATAGTACGGAAAACAAGTTTAGATAACTGTTCTATAATTTAAAACCATTATTAAAGGGGTATGAGATCAAGTGAGCATGCTGAGTGACACAATAGCAGAGAAACAAGTCATAGTTAACAGTGAAGGCCTTAACACATGTTATTATAGATGCGAGGCATTCATTACAGAGATTCGGGACAAAGTAGGTAAGCATATTCATGAATATTCAGACACCAATACACTAGCTAAACGAGCTTAGGAAAGTTCAGATTATCCACGTTCGACATAGACAATCTCAGAACTAGCAGCATTAGGATGAGTTAAATGTTAGAGAGATTTAAAACGAGTGTAAAGCTAACAGAGTTATACATAAAAGTAGCCCAGAAACACATTAAGCAATAGATTTCAGAAGCGAGAGCACATGCAAATCAGAGACACATAAAAATGAAATTGCAAAAGATCAAGCAACTTACCAGTTAAACAGACAACAACAAAGAACAAAAATTCCACAAGAACCTAGAATCTTAATGCGTCAAAGTTGCCAAAAGATTCAAAAGAACTCCGGGCAATGCTCGCACCAAGGGAAAGTTCGAATAACAGAATCTCAGTGGCATTGGCTTTCAGCCGGCCAAAAATGAGGTACAAAACAAGATAATGAGGGAATCACAGAACAAAACTCCAACTTTTAGTGAAAGTATATTGATTCAACCTCTGCTTCAAAGGGGGATGGGGAGGGGTTTATATAGTGACAGAAATCGAACCAGTCCACAAGTAAAACTGTAAAATCGAACATAAATAAGGAAGTATTAACATGCAGAATCAATAAAAATCGGATTAGGAAAAAAATAGGTAAACCCTAATTGACAGAAATTAAAGATTGACCGAAAATCTCGGCTAATCGGTCCCATATAGCCATGGTCATGATGTATATGGACTAAATACTGTCCAGATTCAAGCGATTGAAGTCGAATGGACGGATTCTGAGAGATAGCACTTGCCATGTTTAGGCAAGTACTAGGTGATACCATAGTTTTGTAGAAAATAACGAGATAACACACAGAAGGTAAGGAAATCGTGGAGAAAATCCATGGTTTAGACAGATTTGGAGAGATTTGAGGGGACGGCTAGGGTTTCTGTGGAGAGAGGAGAAGGTTCAAGAGGATTTGGGGGCGGCAGACGAGCGAAATAATGGTTAGGGTTTGGGTGAGGTTGATTTATAAGGAGAGGATGAATGAGGGCCGTTGATCTTGAAAGATCAACGGCCAGGATTAAAAATTTGAACGGGGCGGGTCGATTAACGGGTACCGATCGGGTTTTGGATATGGGTCGTTTGTCTTTGGGTCGGGGTAATTGGGCTAGGTATTTGAGTGTTTAGGCCATTCATTTGGTCCGAAATTGGTTTAAAAATTTGGCTGTTGTTTAAATACCCAAAAATTATCAAACATAATTTATAAAAGTAATTAATAAATAATAAAAATTTTATTTGTGCACTAAAATAATTAACACCAACATGTATGTTTTATAATATTCTACTTCATTTTTTTATAATTGCATTTGTACTTTTAGGCTAATTGCATATTTTTGCAATAATAGCCTATATTCATGTATAATTACATTATTTGCGCCAAAATAGCTTTCCATATTTTTATAATGTTAAGTTATTATTTTTTGATTTAGAGCTTCAAAAATTTTAAAAAATTATAGAAAATGCTTGTATAGGTTTTTAAACTAAATGATGATACAAATGTGCCATTTTGAAAGTATATATGCATTTTTAGAAAATATGAGGGAAAAATTAGGTATCAACAGATGTCCCTATTTACCCAGGAATGATGAAAGAATTGTCGGGTAAAGAAACGATGACCGATTTTGACCGAATGGGATGATTTGAAAAATGGAGGCCGAACTCTGGTTTCTGAGTTGCCTACATGTCCCTGGTGTTACGGGAATCAGGCCGTGTGTAGTTGTAAATTTAACAGTAAACTGAATCGATGAAGTTGTTATAGGGATAGTCGTATGTTTCGGAAAGGCTCTTTTAGATAGGACAATATCAAATGAGTTTATACGAAATCATGAACGGATGTATCTTAGAACGGGTATCTGAACAGTTATCAAGTAAAAGTGGGTAATTGATGGTGGTTGGTTGCGTTTGAACAATAATTGCAGGATGTGAACGTTGAACAAAAATCGGAGCGAAGATTTCTCCCGTTAGGAGAACGGTTACTTCCTGGATTACCTACAAAACTTAAAACACGATGCACGCAAGTATGTATGGATTATTGCGAGAATGTAAACATGATGCAAATTCCTTTGGACCATGAAAGTTGTCTTTGGACGGTGAGGATGATGTCCTTAGACCATGACGTCCTGGGCCATGAATCATGTGATAAGGGATTTTCAGGCCATGAAATGATGTCCTCGGGCCATGAAAATGGTGCCTCTGAACCATGACACCTTTGAATAATGATGTGTAATACTGAAGATCCTCAGGCCATGGAATGGTGTCTTCCGGCTATGAGGATGATGCCTTAGGACTATGATGCCTTTGGACAAAGATGGCAATGTTTCAGCCCATGAGATGCAACGATATGATGCTAGGTCACATGCGAAGATGAGACAAGACAAGGCTTAGTCTTGTATAAGATGAGGGCAGTGCTTAGCCCTAGGTGAATAGAGGATAGTGCTAGGTCTTAGATGGCGTAGTGGAGATAGTATTTAATCTTGAGGAAAAGGCAGTGCTTAGCCGTATACAAGAGGGGGAGGCAGGGCTTAGCCTCATGTAAAAACATGAGACAATACTTAGTCTCATGTAAAGAAGGGGAAGCGGTGCTTAGCTTCATGCAAAATAGGAGACAATGTTTAGTCTCATGCAAAGAAGGCAGTGCTTAGCCTTGTGCAGTTAAGGAGGCAATGCTTAGCCTTATGCAGTTAAGGAGACGATGCTTAGCCTTATGCAGTTAAGGAGGCAATGCTTAGCCTCATACAAATGGGAGACAATGCTTAGTCTCGATGCAAAGAAAGGAGACAATGCTTAGTCTCATGCAAGGAAAGGCGGTGCTTAGCCTTGTGCAGTCAGGGAGGCAGGGCTTAGCCTCATGCATAATGGGAGATAATGCTTAATCTTGATGCAAAGAAAGGAGACAATGCTTAGTATCATGCAAGGAAAGGCAATGCTTAGCCTTATGCAATTAGGGAGGCAGGGCTTTGCCTCATGCAAAATGGGAGACAATGCTTAGCCTCATGCAAATGGGAGACAATGCTTAGTCTCGATGAAAATAAAGGAGACAATGCTTAGTCTCATGCAAGGAAAGGCAGTGCTTAGCCTTATGTAATTAGGGAGGCAGGGCTTAACCTTATGCAAAATGGGAGACAATGCTTAGCCTCATGCAAAGAAAGGAGACAATGCTTAGCCTCATGCAAAGAAAGGAGACAATGCTTAGTCTCATGCACGGAAAGGCAGTGCTTAGCCTTATGCAATTAGGGAGGCAAGGCTTAGCCTTATGCAAAATGGGATACAATGCTTAGCCTCATGTAAAGAAAGGAGACAATGATTAGTCTCATGCAAGGAAAGGCAATGCTTAGCCTTATGCAATTAGGGAGTCAATGCTTAGCCTTATGCAAAAACAACAATGAGTGATAGTAGAGTGTTTCTTAACTGGAGATGCTTGGGATAGATAATCTGCTATCTTGAAGGTAGTGACCTAATGTGTCTGCAGATATTATTGTCTTACTGTGCCTGTATCCAAAGAAATATTGTGAGTTTTGTAGGGGAAGGTTGGTTCGCGCTTTTGTCTTTTGCTTTGCTTGTGCTCCTATTTGAGTCACCCTGGGTAACATCTGGCTATTTATAGAAATAAAGTTTTTCAAAAGAAATGCGTGCATTTGATGAATGTAGTTATTTAAAATATAGTAGTATGCAATATCGACTAAGTTAGATGAACCAATGACTGTGACATATTTTAGAGACATTGCGGCTTCCTTGCTCTAGAATTTTGAGGGTCCTCCTCAAAAATCTGCCCCAGTTTAAAAGCAATTCTTTGACTGTTCTGTGTATGACGAAGTTGGTTGGACTTGCTCCAGAATTTTGAGGGTCCTCCTCAAAATTCTGCCCTAGTTTCTGACCATGGCAAAAATGAACATTTTATTGAGATGTGAACGAACACACAAGGATGCCTACGTATCCCCTCTTAAATGAGAATCAGGTCAAGCGTAGTTCAGTTATATCAAATGAAGAAATATAAACAATCTAAACAAAGTATCTCTTGACTGTGTCTGAGTTGATAGGTTTTGGCCAAACTTCTCCGTCCATCTCTGTGAGTATAAGCGCTCCTCCTGTTAGTACTCTGTGAACCATGTAGGGTCCTTGCCAATTGGGTGAAAATTTCCCGTTGGCTTCATCTTGATGCAGGAAGATCCGCTTCAGCACCAGCTATCCCAGTGTGAATTGTTTAGGCCTGACCCTTTTGTTGAAAGCTCTAGACATTCTGTTCTGGTAAAGTTGACCGTGACATACTGCGTTCATTCTTTTTCTGTCAATGAGAGCCAGTTGCTCATAACAACTTCATATCCATTCTTTATCACTGAGTTCAGCCTCTTGTATGATTCTCAAAGAAGGAATTTCTACTTCGGCGGGAATGACGGCTTCAATGCCATTGACCAGCAAATAAGGAGTTGCCCTAGTTGATGTGCGAACCGTGGTACAATATACAAGTAGGGCAAATGGTAACTTCTCGTGCCATTGTTTGTGATTATCTACCATCTTCCTTAATAACTTCTTGATGTTCTTATTGGCAGCTCCACAGCTCTATTCATTTGTGGCATGTATGCTGTGGAATTCTTGTGCTTGATCTTGAAGGTTTCACACATTGATTTCATCAAATCACTGTTAAGGTTGGCGGCGTTGTCGGTGATGATTGATTCCGGTGCCCCGAATCGACAGACAATACAATCCCTAACGAAATCTGCGACGACCTTTTTAGTTACAGCCTTGTAAGATGTGGCTTCAACCCATTTTGTGAAATAATCTATGGCCACTAGAATGAACCTGTGCCCATTTGAAGCGGCGTGCTCGATTGGACTGATGACATCCACCCCCCCAATAGGAGAAAGGCCAAGGTGCACTTGTTGCATTGAGTTCATTGGGTGGCACTCGTATCATATCTTCATGTATTTGGCACTGATGACACCTTTGAACATACCTGATGCAGTCTGTTTGCATAGGTATCCAAAAATATCCTGCTCTTAATATCTTCTTGGCTAAAACGAAATAGTTCATGTGTGGTCCGCAAGTTCCGGCATGTATCTCTTCGAGCAGTTTGGAAGCTTCCTTGGCATCAACACACCGTAATAATCCTAGGTCTGGAGTCCTTCTGTACAGAATTCTTCCACTTTGGAAGAAATAGTTGGACAATCTTTAGAGTGTGCATTTCTCAGTATGATTTGCGTGCTCCGGGTACTCTCCTTTTGCCAAGTATTCTTTGATGTCATGAAACCACGGATACCCATCAGTTTGTTATTCAACATGAGCATAATAAGCTGGCTGATTATGGATCCCTACTGGAATAGGATCGATGAAATTCTTGTCTAGGTGTTGTATCATGGAAGATAGAGTGGCCAACGCATCTGCGAACTCATTCTGGATTCTCGGAACATGTTTGAACTCTATTTTTGTGAACATCTTCATCAGCTCTTGTACGTAGTACAAATATGGCAATATTTTGGTATTCTTTGTAGCCCATTCTCCTAGAACCTGATGTACCAAAAGGTCTGAATCTCCAATTACCAGCAATTACCGAACGTTCATGTCAATGGCCAACTTGAGCCCTAAGATGCAGGCCTCATATTCTGTCATATTATTGGTACATGGAAACCTGAGCTTTGCGGATACTGGATAGTGTTGACCTGTTTCTGACACTAAAACTGCTCCAATTCCTACTCCTTTGAAGTTTGCAGCTCCATCGAAGAACATTCTTCAATCGTCATAGGTTTCGGTGATATCTTCTCCTACGAATGATACCTCTTCATCAAAATAATACATTTTCAGTGGTTCGTATTCTCCACCCACAGGATTTTCTGCCAGATGATCTGCCAACGCTTGCCCCTTGACCGCTTTCTGAGTTACATAGATGGTGTCGAACTCACTCAGTAGTATCTGCCATTTTGCCAACTTTCCCGTAGGCATGGGTTTCTGGAAGATGTATTTTAACGGATCTATTCTTGATATGAGATATGTGGTGTAGGCACAGAAGCAGTGCCTCAACTTCTGAGCTGTCCATGTCAAAGCGCAGCAGGTGTGCTCCAGCAAAGAATACCGTGCTTCGTAGGGTGTGAACTTCTTACTTAGGTAGTATATGGCCTGTTCCTTTCTTCTCGTCTCGTCGTATTGTCCCAAGACACAGCCGAAAGCCCCATCCATTACAGACAAATAGAGTAGCAGAGGTCTCCAGGTTCTGGTGGGACCAGAACAAGTGGTTTGGATAAATATTCCTTGATCTTGTTAAAGGCTTTATGGCATTCTTCAGTCCAACTTGTCGCATCATCTTTCTTTAACATTTTGAAAATTGGTTCACAAATCACAGTTGATTGTGCTATGAATGGCTGATGTAATTGAGACACCCCAAGAAACTCATCACATCTTTCTTGTTCTTCGGAGGTGGCAAATCTTGGATAGCCTTTACCTTTGACGGGTCTAGCTCAATTCCTCGACGGCTGACGACAAACCCTAACAACTTTCCGGCAGGGACTCCAAAGGCACATTTTGCGGGATTTAGTTTTAGGTTGTATCTTCAAAGTCGATCGAAGAATTTCCTCAAATCTTCTATATGATCGGTGCTTCTCTTGGATTTAATGATGACGTCATCCACATACACCTCTATCTCTTTGTGTATCATGTCGTGAAAAATGGTTCTCATGTCCCTCATATAGGTGGCTCCAGCATTCTTTAGGCCAAACAACATCATTTTGTAACAATATACTCTCCATTGTGTAATAAAGGTTGTCTTTTCAGAACCCTCTTCATCCATTCAGATCCGATGATATCCTGTGAAGTAATCCATAAAGGATTGAAGTTCATGCTTGGCATAGTTATCAATCAGTATGTATATATTGGGCAACGGGAAATCATCTTTAGGACTTGCTCTGTTTAAGTCCCAATAGTCGATACACACTCTGACTTTCCCATCTTTCTTTTGAACTGGCACAATGTTAGCCAACCAGGTCGAATATTCAACCACTCTGAGAACCTTGGCTTTGATCTGCTTGGTGACTTCCTCCTTTATTTTCAGACTCATATCTGGTTTTAACTTTCTGAGCTTCTGCTTTACAGGCAGACACATAGGGTTGGTAGGTAGTTTATGAGCGACTATGGATGTGCTCAAACAGTCAAATCATCATAGGACCATGCAAAATATCCTCATACTCCTTCAAGAACCGGATGTACTCTTCCTTCTCTGACGGTGATAGGTGAATGCTCACACGCGTTTCCTTGACTGTTTTGGAGTCTCCCAAATTAACTGTTTGGGTCTCATCCAAATTGGACTTAGGCTTGTTTTCAAAGTTTTCCACTTCTCTGACAATTTCCTCGGATATTATATCCTCTTCTAGATCCTCTGAATCATTATCCTTATGTTGTGTTGTCTCATTACATGGCACAGTCGTAAGTTCATCGGAATAGGTAATAGTAATGCTGTAGAGAAAAAATATAAAGAATAATAATAAATACTAAAATAACAACGCATTAGATAAATCTTGAAAACGTAAAAAAAGTACGACTGGGTGACTCGAGCAATTATTTCAAAACAAAATATGCTTAAAACAAAATACTGAAAATGTCTTAGATGCTCATAAAATTGCTTTCAAAATAAATGATGCTAATTGTCAGGCTACCCAGGAACTCGACGGGCCCTTGATGGTGCATCAGTCCAATTTTTGAGAACAACTCCCTCCTCCACGGTCTGAATAATGAGGCCTTCCTCCTCCACCTCCTCAACTATCGCACCGTAATCCATGTTTTCATCATCCAAAAATAGATTCCTTATGCCAGTTAGAACTTCATCTTTTTCGGACTCCCACATCATGTCAGCTTGATAAAATGACTGGCTCAAATATGGTACTGATCGCTCTAGAGGGTAATAAGGACCACGCCATGGTGGCGACCAATTCTGATACTCATGCCAGGTATATTCATACCCAAGCCCAAAAGTTATGCCGTGATGCTTTAGCTGTATCGGTTCGGTGATCCCCTGGAGATTCTTACCGAGACCCTTGCCAGGCTCATACCCTGTCTATGCCAATATGCCTTCTATCTTACTGCTCCACCATTTGTCCTTTTCAATTGCATTGACGCGCTCGATGCGATGGTATATTTCTCCACCCAACTTCCTTCTATTCTCGATGACCGGAACAATTTGACTGGTGTAAATGGGATTACTTTCGTCCCCATGGATGATCACTTCCTGATGGTTCCACTCAAACTTCATGACCTGATGTAGAGTAGAAGCTACGACCCCAACAGCATGTATCCAAGGTCGTCCCAACAATAGGTTGTAGGTAGCAGATATGTCCAACACTTGAAACTCAACATCATACCAGGTTGGGCCCATTTGTTGGCTGAGGTTAGTTTCCCCAATTGTGGCCCTTTGAGACCCATCAAATGCTTTCACATTCATACTTCCTGCTCGTATCTCATGTAGGCCTTTACCCAATCTTTTCATAGTAGTTAGTGGACATATGTTGAGACTCGAACCCCCATCTATCAAGACTCTGGAAATGAACTTGTCTTCAAACTGCACTGTGATATGTAGTGCCCTGTTGTGACTTAGTCCTTCTGGTGGCAGCTCGTCTTCATGAAAAGTAATCTTGTGTCTTTCCAACACTTGCCCTACTATGTTGGTCATCTCTCCACTGGTGATGTTGTTGGGTACATAGGCTTCATTCAACACCTTCATCAGGGCATTCCTATGTGCCTCAGAGTTTTGCAGAAGTGATAAAATGGATATTTGAGCAGGGGTTTTGTTCAGATGATCAAACACAGAATACTCTATTGCCCGCACCTTTCTCCAAAGATCATCTGGGCCAGTCTTAATGACAGGAGGTTTAGAGGCAGCTTCTTTGCTTGTTCCTCCCAAATACTCGGGTGTATAAATCCTACCAGTTCTGGTCATGCCTTGCGCTGAACCTGTTTCTTCCATTTTTGCCTTTTCTTTCCTTCTTGCTTCCACAACATAATCCCATGGTATAGCATTGGACTTATAAGACGGCGTAGGTGCCACCATAATGGTGAAGGGCGTTGTTAATTCAACCTCAAACGGAGTTGGTGTAGCTACCTCAACTTCAATTGGTGCCTGAGTATGTACCATAATAGGCGTGAGAGTGACTTGAGATGTTTCAGAATTATCCCCCTCTCCAATGAGCCCAATTGATCCCTCTGAGTCCCATTCTTCATCGGTCTCTATCACGTTCACTCCTCTACCCCGGTGATCTGGGAGAGGATTGTTATGGACATTGGGTGTAGCCTCCTTTGCTTGTATGACTTTGGTGTCAATTAGTGTTTGAATCTTATCGTTCAAAGTACGACACTCATCAATAGTATGACCTTTCATGCCTGAGTGATAGGCACATGCCTTATTTGTTCTAATCTACTGGGAAGAGTGTTAGGTTATAACTACCTTGATTTATGTTTCGATAATCTAACAAACTTACTGCCAAGAACCAGATAAGGAACCATTTGCATATCCTCAAGACCTTAAGATCGAAAGGTTCCAGCTTGGAATATGCTTCAACTCTTCAGAGTCAGAGGAACAACAGAGGGAACAAATAACTATCATTTCCCGAGGAAACAGTACAAGTCAATTGCACCAGCTGTAAAGTTGCTTCCTGCACACGCTACAGTGCAGAGACAGTGCACCAGTTAACTTTATAGGGAGTGTCTTTTACCTACCTTGCTTACATCATCCTAGAAATGTCACAAATGCATTATTAACATCAAAGAAGTTAAAAAAAATCACTTGTTCACTTAGAGAAATCATTCAAGCTCTCATACGGTCATCAAACAATCAATTCTCAAGTGCATCAAGAACAAAGAACAACACTACTACGGACCAGTTCTCCACAGGAAGTCATTATATGTCCTTAGTTAAGTTGTGACTTTGTAATAGTTCTTAAATTGTATTTCCTACTTAGCTTGTTTAGAAGTACTCTGTAGGAAACTCTTTGTAAACCTTAAACCTTTGTGTTTGAGTCTTGGCTAGAGCTAGTCGAGTTGTAAAGTCTTTGTAATAGATTTATTACAAAGTGGCTTGTAATATAGTATTAAAGGTTAGTGAGGGATTAAGAGGTTAATTCCTAGGTTGCATAGATTGTAATCTAAAAGTTGCTCAGTAGTGAAGTTGAAATCCTACAAGGGTAGGTCGTGGTTTTTAATCCCGTTGAGCTGGGAATTTTCCACGTAAAATTCCTCTTGTCAGCTACTTACTGCAGTGTGCGTGTGTTATATTGGAACTGATAGAGAACCTGGTTCTCTATATAGTTTGGTGGACCCTTATATTCTATCAAAGAGTTTTCCATAGCAACAATGGGAATGGGAGTGATATAACCGGCAACCTTTAATCTTTCGTACAGCTGGTCTATAGGTTCAACAATTGGGGTGTATTGTCTGGGTGGTTTGCGGTCGAAATTTGGTCTAGGGTTTTGGCAGTTTTGGATGGCTGGTGGTAAGTGGTAGTATGCTGGTTGGGTATTATAAGTATGGTAAGTGGCGGTAGGTTGTTGGTATCTGGGAGGTGAAGGCTGATATGTAAGAGGAGGTAGCCCATCTCCGCACCTACTTCTTTCTTTTTGGAGATACCTCATAACTGTAAGGCTTTATTTGTGGCTTGGAGTGCTTCAAAATTTGTCACCATTTCTCTTTTGATCCCTTCTTATATTCTCTCTCCCAATTTGATGATGTCAGAAAATTTATGGTTTTCAATAACCATTAGTCTTTCGTAGTATTGCGGATCCTGAGCTGTGACGAAGAACTTATTCATTTGTTCTTTTTCCAGTGCTGGCCTTATCTTTACGGCTTTAGACCTCCACCGGGTAGCATACTCGCGAAAAGTTTTCGTTGGCTTCTTCTTGATATTCTGAATGTAGAAAACGTCTGGTGCATTTTCTATGTTAAACCTGATCCAATCCATGAAATATGATGCCATGCTCACCCAATTAACCCATTTCTTTGGGTTCTGACTGATGTACCAAGACAGGGCGTCTCCGGTGAGGCTTCTCATGAACAACTTCATGCGGATTCTTTCATCCCTGCCAACTCCTACAAGCTTGTCACAATATGTTCTCAAGTGCACCTTAGGATCACCAGTTCCGTCAAACATTTCGAACTTAGGAGGTTTGTAACCCTCTGGCAGTTCTACATCTGGTTGAATACACAAATCTTCATAATTCGAACCCTCAATGCCTTTTCCCCCTTCGACACTTTGAACTTTGCCAGTAAGTTTCTTGAGTTCCTCCACCATGTTCTTGATGAGCTGGTCCTTCTCGACGGATTCGGGTATGTATAGGGTCTGTTATGGAGTGTGGGGTAAGGTTTCCACATATATGGGATTGCCTTTGTAGACTCCGGGAATTTGGGCGTAATGGTGGTCGTTGGTTGATTTTTGCGGGTCAGGAGTAGGTTGTGGTACATTATGAGGGGTAGGGTATGTGGTTGTTTGTGGGTATTGAGTTGGGTGGTGATAGTGCTGTTGAGGAGTAGGTATCGGTGGAGGGTTGTGGTTCTGAGGAGGTGTGGCATATTGATATGGTGCAAGAGGATTTGGCAGATTTTGTGTGTTTTGGGGAGGTACTGGGTTTTGGGCATTTGTGTTTTGTTGGTTAAGGTCTGGGACGTTTAGGGTGAGGGAAAGGTTTGCCAAGTTCCGGACCTGCTCAAGTTCCCCTTGTAGCTCCAATATTTTTTGTTCCAGACGTAGGACCAATTCGTTCTGTGCTGGAGTATTCCGACCGTCCGAGGTTTCAACATTCTCTGCATTGTCTTTTCTGATACCGCTTAAATCATCTATTTTTTCTTTCACTTTGCTTTTGACTTTAGGATCACTTGGTGGGGGAGGAGGTGGAGGACCTCTGGATCTAGTATGATATGCGGATGATGCCAGTATAAACGAACCAACCTTTGGGGAATGGGAATAAACAAAGGAAAAACAAAAAAGGTAACCAAGTCAGTAAGGGTTATTAAGAGGATATTTGCAGTATTATAAATTCGTGTCCTAATTTTGGGGACCTCATTGTGCCCTGGGTAGGCCTAAGCGACATATAGGTTTGGAGAAAACTGATGCCAATAATTGCGTCATTTCATTAATGTGATAAATGAACCAAACCTCTACTAAAACGACAATAATTATAAAGAGTTACTAATGGCATTTGCCTTATTACAATCAAAGTCTAAAACAAGTCTAGAAGGCAGATAAAACATTACTCCTAATCTATTTGGTCCCAGATGGACCTTCTCCATGCTTGGCCTTCTTAGCTACATCAATCAGGTTCCCCAGGTCGTGCATGTCCAACAACAGATAAGCCCTTGCTAGATGCCCTCCTTCGTTGCCCTCTGTATTCTGACAGTCTGAGATCCTTTTCCTCATCTTTCCCTCAAGCTCCATCAACCCCTGCTCCAAATATTCCAACCTTTATGTTGATTTAGTAGCGATTCCTTTCCACTCGTTTATTGCTTCCATGTCCATTATATGTTGTTCCAAATGCCTGGCTTCAGACTCGAAAACCTTTTTGCGCAACATCCTATATTTGACTTGTGCTTAAGCAGCGTCGTCTAGGACCTTATTCTTCTGATTAATCCCTGGCTTGACATCTCCCTCTATATCATCTACCAACCATGATGGATATAAGTACACATGGCCGGCGTGATACTGATCTGGCTCGATGGTATCTTTCTCCAGAATGATCTTTTGATGACACATATGTTGTGCCTCAAACTTGAATGGAATGGTGTTTCCCTTGAAGTCTGCTTTGTACTGGACCATGTTGGAAACCCGAGGTATAACCTGCTTTCTCCCAGCTTGCCTCATAACCCTTATAGGAGCATACAGATAGATTCCTCTCAACCCGATTAGCATTAGATGATGAGTCTCTCTTGACCTGACGATGAACTCGTTGCTAGGGAACCATTCGAACATCCAATGCACTCTTTCATCAGTCAAATTACTGAAGAAACGTACCCAGCTCACATCATTTCCCGGTTGCGCAACCCTGTTTGGGATAAAAGTCATTCTCTTTGGATGATAGGCTATGTGGTCATTCCATGGTCGCCGCAGAAGTTCTTGGCGGTATTAACCTCTTTGAAAGTGTTCTAACAACCATACCTGCAGCAATAGATTGCAACCCTAAAAGTGCCCATACCCTTTTTTTGCAACGGTCTAAAGCCCAGTACATCTTCGCCAAGATCATAGGGACAATGGTTAAGTTTGCCCCTCAATTCCCTCCATTAAAGTCCTAACGACCATAGTTAGGCGAGTGTGGATCCTTTCTCCCTTCATCGGAAATATCAGCATTCCCAGAAAATAGACAAGGAATACGAAAACCTGGCGGTGTGTCAAACCCAAAGAAGTAATGGCAAGTTCATCATGGTAAAGGTGATATGACTTGTTGTGCCCATAACGCTCATAAAGGAACTCAAATGGTATATAAGACTTCTTCAGACAGAGTAACTCATCATATTTCTTGGAACCCATCATTTTCAAGAAACCTCGGGAAGTACGGTTTTCCTGTACCAACAAACCAGGGCTATCCCATGGGAGTCCAGCGAAGCCTCCTATTTCCTCTAAAAGAGGAGTCAATTCTATGTCGCCAAAATGGAAGACGACTCTATTCTCATCCCAAAACATGGTGGCGGCCTCAATTAATGCATTGTTTGGCTGATCGTCTAATAAAGAGGGTAAATTCCCGATGACTCTTTTTACATGGTTTTTGTCACTGTGTGAGAAGTTTTTCTACCAATCCAGCAGCAAAGGTGGGATATTTTGAACCATTCCGAACCTGGGGACTTTGTGCCTCATTTCTGCAAAATAAATGAAGTTATCCCTTTCCCCTTCCGATACATATTAATGATCGGCATACGGGCATGTTTTCTCCAAATAGTGCACACATCGTGATGGTATCCATTGGGATTACGGAAATCCCGGCGGACTTTGGACAAGGCTTGCCTTAGCGGGTTATCACGAGGACAACATTCTAAACTATACTAGGTTTGGACATGATGCATGCACAATTATTATTAGAGTGGGGTTTTTAGAAGAGTGTAGACCGGTACCCTCAAGCGGACAACTTGAGAGGGAAAGGAACGAAACTATCGATTGTACCACTGATCGACTAGTTTTACCACAAATAAGCCTTTCCAAATTTAAAGGGTGATTTCGAAAGAGCGCGGACACTCATCAAGCACTGCTATGGTATTAATTGAGCACGAGTAGAGTATGATGTGGAGCATGCTTTATGCAAATATAAACAACACGTTATCAAATATTTTGCATGATGAAAACAGTAAATACAGTATTAGAATGAAAAGTAAAAGACATGAAAAGAAAGGAAACCAAGAAGAAGTTAGTTCGTGCAATGTAGAAATCATAAAAAGTAAGCGAGGGAGTAAGGGTGGGGAGAAACATGGTGTAGTAATTTAGAAGGCAACTTGGAGCAAATAAGTACAACTAAAAGAGGAAGACACATGTTAGAGCCAATTTGAGCAAAAGAAGGGAAAATAAGGGAATGGAATTGCATATTAATACGAATTCAAATAGAGGGAGAATAAGGGAAAGGGTGTGCATGCAACGATAAAAAGGGAAACATGAGCGGGATATTCATGTAGCAACAAAATAATAAAAGAACAAGGAAACACGTTTATCAGAGAAGACTAATTCATATAAATCAAGTTTGCTATGGTAAGAGCCTAAATTTCCCCAGCAGAGTCAACATGCTGTCGCGCCTCGCTTTCTCTCAAAATCGGGCCTCGACGTGTGACAACTCTTTTAAGAAGGAGAGTCGCCACCTAATGGTTTAAGGTGCGTTAGGGCACCTATTTGCATATGACTCGAGTTTGACTAGTTTGCATCACCAAAAATCGGGTAAGGGCTCGAAATTACCTCGAAGAGAAGGTGATAGGCACTCTTCGAGGTTCACAACTGTGGGTCCCGACCGAACTTGAATTATATTAATTGGTCAGATAAATAAAGACAGAGAAAACAAGAAGTTTGGAAAGTTTGATTATCAAAGACTTAGAGTAAATACAAACACTTGATTTAAAGATAAATGGGGGGTCCTAAGTTTTTTAGCCTAAAGGATCATCCCGTGCAACAAAAATAATACTTCGTAACTCCCTCGAGATAGGGTGTTACTTGTATTATTCAGCGGGCACAAACTATCATCTCCTGCTACCCGATTACTATCTTTAAATTATTACCTAAAGCGCACTAGTTGATTCTAAATCGTGGCTTATGCGTGCACTACCCGTCCCATGCCTATGGTTCAGGAGGCATTTGGACCTCTATTTTTTGGGTGGTTCTAGACTTGACTAAGGCTGCTCAAAAATGTTAGATAGGCGACAATTCAAAACAAATAGGACTGCAATTAAATTCAATTAAAGGCTCATATTAGCCTCCGCAATTAGGCGGACAAATGCACGCAAACAGATTTTACATATTAGGCAGTTTTCAGAATTGAAGGGATTGCAGTTGTTAAACTCTATAGGCATGGTTTCTACATGATCTGATTCAGATGCGCAAGCCACTTTAAACCTAGGATTTCTAAATTACCAGTTGGTAAGTGCCAGATGTTGTTAAGTGGCTATTACAGATTATCAGTGGACAAATCTATAGGCATGATTTCGAGGTGATTTATACAATAAGAAACAGTAAAACTCATTTGAAGCGCTCAAAACTATTATGCTTCCTAATAATCGCGTGGATGAACAATAAAACAGCGTTTGAAAAGCGAGTAGTGATGTCCTATAGGCATGATTTCTAAAGCTTGGCGATTGGAACTGATCCTCATACACCTAGCTCCTATAGGCATGCTTTCTAGATGGACGATGAGATTGCAATAGCGAATTAATTAGTTAAAACCCTATGGGCATGATATCTGTTGAACATATTAAGGAGCAATCATTAACAATTATTTCCTATAGGCATGCTATCTAGCAACACATAGCAGTAAACACAAGAATAGATATAATACTCATGCATTGACAACATACTAATTATGTGAGTGTGTGATTCCCTAATGACATAATTTCTAATAGTGCACAAAGAGATTCACATATAACAGATCGGATAGCAAATAGATCACACAAATCCTATAAACATGCTTTCTACCCTTTTTCATGCAAGTATTAGGAGATACCCATTTCCCAATTCCACTATTACCCCAATTGTTATTACAGAATTATTACAGGCCTAATAATGAATAAATTATAAAGTAGTACAAGCAATAACAGTAGGCTCAAGACAGGCCCAAAAGATACCCAGCACTGACAAGCCTTCAACTAAGCTCTTTCTCCACACAGATCTCAACATAGCCCAAAAACCATAAGAGAACTCGAACCAAACCCAACAACCATGGTTTGATCATAGGATCTAGGAAACAATCACTTACACAAGTCAATTTGCACATTCAACAGGCAGAAAGAAGGACATAACTGAGTAGTAAGGAAAATGGCCAAAGAACCTGAGTCCCTAGTGTATTAGAGTTCACAAGGGTCTCAAAATGGACCCCGAGCAGTGCTCACACTAGGGAGGTTAATAGAGAAAAGCTTTAGTGTCCTTGGCTTTTAGCCGGTCAATAATGAGAGGTTAGAGATAGCATAGATAACAAATGGGGGAGAGTGGACAATGGTTGAGGGACAGGAATTGAGGGAATACACTTATAACTTAAAGTAGACATATCAAGGATGAGAACACAAAGCAACTAATCAAATAGGTTACAAAAATTAAACGTAGGTTCAGCAGGGAATTAGAAGCAGGTTCAACACTTAGTAAAATAACACATAGACGACCACATATTGAAAGAGTTAGGGAAAAAATAAGTTTGCAAGATTGACAAAGATTATCATGCACAAGTGCATAATACTAACAAATTGAAACCTAAAAGGTCCAAATTATGCTAAGTATACATCCTAGTGTCATAATACAGACATGTTAACTCTCATCAGGGAACAAGACAACATTTAGACATGATAGGGGATCACACATTGTGACAAGTCAAGTAATTACTGAAGGAACAAGGAATTACGTAAGCCAAAGACATGCTGGGGGACATATTAGCAGGGAAGCAAGGTTATAGTTGATGGAAAATATCTTAACATAGATTAGAACACATTACATATGCAAGATAATTATTGCAGAGGTTCAGAACATAATGAAAATAAACTCATGTCAAATGGCAAACGTAGGCATTCAAGTATTGACCAGTAGACTAATTAACTAGGGAAAATCTAAGCTATGCCAGGGATTCATCTTAAAACAGTTCAAACATAGTAGGGAAAACAAGTTTAGATAATTGTTCTATAATTTAAAACCATCATTAAAGGGGTATGAGATCAAGTGAGCATTCTGAGTGACACAATAGCATAGAAACAAGTCATAGTTAACAGTGAAGGCCTTAACACATGTTATTACAGATGTGAGTCATTCTTTATAGAGATTCAGGACAGCAGGTAGGCATATTCATGAACATTCAGACACCAATACACTAGCTAAACGAGCTTAGGAAAGTTCAGATTATCCAAGTTAGACATAGACAATCTCAGAACTAGCAACATTAGGAGGAGTTAAATGTTAGAGAGATTTAAAACGAGTGTAAAGCTAACAGAGTTATACATAAAAGTAGCCCAGAAACACATTAAGCCATAGATTTCAGAAGCGAGAGCATATGCAAATCAGAGACACATAAAAATGAAATTGCAAAAGATCAAGTGACTTACCAGTTAAACAAACAACAACAAAGAACAAAAATTCCACAAGAACCCAGAATCTTAATGCGTCAAAGTACCCAAGAGATTCAAAAGAACGCCGGGCAATGCTCGCACCAAGGGAAAGTTCGAATAATAGAATCTCAGTGGCATTGGCTTTCAGCCGGCCAAAAATAAGGTACAAAACAAGAGAATGAGGGAACCACAGAACAAAGCTCCAACTTTTAGTGAAAGAATATCGATTCCACCTCTACTTCAAAGGGGGATGGGGAGGGGTTTATATAGTTACAGAAATCAAACCAGTCCACAAGGAAAACTGTAAAATCGAACATAAATAAGGAAGTATTAACATGCTGAATCAATAAAAATTGGATTAGGAAAAAAAATAGGTAAACCCTAATTGACAGAAATTAAAGATTGGCCGAAAATCTCGGCTAATCGGACCCATATAGCCATGGTCATGATGTATATGGACTAAATACTGTCCAGATTCAAGCGATTAAAGTCGAATGGCCGAATTTTGATAGTCCTTCCTCATGACCTCCAAATCGCTCAGGCCGGTAGCATCTTCGAACCCAGTAAAATAATCACAAAAGGGATCTTCCCTTTCGTGGCCTCCTTCGACAGAAAGGGTCTTCAAGGATCGAGCCTATCGAATCATTCCCTCGAAAAATGAGGGGAGCAGCGGGGAGCCTCCAATTTCTATTGCCCCAAGTGAACCACTTGGGGCGCTCTCTCCATCTTGAGGGGCCTCAAGATCAGCCCCTGTAGCCGTACCCACCATTGGCTCATTATGGTGGGAGGTAGCCTTGATCCTCGACGACTCGGGGACTTCAACCAATTCTCTTCCTAAGACTCCCTCATCACGAGATGGAATCTCTGTTGTTCACCGATTCAGTAGCCTTTGAGGCCTCGGTGCTCATTTTCACTCGGGCCACCAACCCGGAGTCATCATCTCCCTCTTCTTCATCTTCATCCCTAAGATGCCGAATAGAGTCTTCGGTCAGGAGGATGATATTCTTTCTCGGCTTACGAGCCGCCTTCTTAGGTTTCGGATCCTTAGAGGTCGAGATCTTTTTCCTCTTTTTGTCCTTCATCGGTTTCGGTACCGGGATCGAAGTCTCCTCCTCACCAGATAAGGCCTCATAACAACATCTTTGCCAAGGCCTGTATAAAAAGAAAATAAGAAACTCTTTACAAAGTCAACAAAGACGTGGGAAAGAAGCTTACCATGTGTTTTGGCCTCCCATCGGCCCTTTGATAAATCGCGCCATGAGTGCTCTACGTATGTAGAGGTCGAAGCCATGTCCCGTACCCAGCTCTTAAGGTTAGGAATTACACCGGGCATCCAAGCAACCGCTACATAACGGAAAAGGATATCGGTGAGAAAGAAACGAAGAAGCAAAATAATAAGAGCCAACAGTAGGATTATACTTACGCTTCATATTCCATTCCTAGGGAAATGGCATCTTCTCGGCCGGGATTAGGTCGGAAGTCTTTACTCGAACGAACTGGCCTATCCAGCCTCGGTCCTTGTCCTCGTCTATGCTCGAGAATAGCACTTTGGTAGCCCGACATTGGAGTTTTATTAACCCACCTCGGTACATGGTCGAGGGTGAAGGGCATCCCCTCGATTTTGTTTACAAAGAAGCGAATCAGAATAACGATTCACCAAAAAGAAGGAAGGATTTGGCCTAGGGTTATGCGGTATTGGCGGCAAAAATCGATGACAACAGGGTCGAGGGGGGCCAACGTGAAAGGGTAAGTATAAACACTTAAAAATCCTTTCACATAAGTAGTAATATCTTTTTCGGGAGTTGGGATTATCACTTCTTTGTTCTCCAGTTGCAATTTTTCCTTACCTGTTTAAGATATCCCTTAGTTATCAAGCACATATACCTCGATACTGGCTCACATCGACCGGGAACCGATAAGGCTTTATCGGTCTTAAAATCAGAAGTGAGAACACACCCCCCGAGAACACATTCCTCAGGTCGTGGCTCCACCGGTGTTTTGTCGCCGGCGGGCCGTGAAGAAGAAGCATTTTCTTTTTTAGGAACAATTTTTGACATTTCCCCATTTGGATTTAAAGATTGAAAATAGAGGGAGATAACAAGATTTGGTGTTCTAAAGAGAGATTTTGTAGTGAAAATCACAGATTCGCAGGTGAAAAACTCAGAAGATGCGAAAAGGAACTTAGAAGATTTGGAGATTGGAGATCTAAAAGTAAAAAGTGGTAAATAGAAGAGCTATTTATAGAGTTGACAATGACGGTTCAATATCAGCAGTGGCCGACCATCGTCTGACACACATTTAATGCCTTGGTAGCTGAACCGACAGGACATCTATCACGTACGTCATAGTCGGGCTCGATGCAAACGTCAGTGTATATCTAGTCGTGCCATTAGAAAATCATGTTATTTCTCGCCACATCCTTCCCGAGAAACGAGGGGACTATCTGTATACGGTCAAAACTGGTTTTGACCTTCATATTATTAGTCAAGATTGGAACATAATGGACCGAAGGTAGTCTTCATAATATCGAGATGATATCTGAAGCCAGGATACCGAGCTCGAAGTCACTATCGAGTTCTAGTCCAAATCGAACTATGATGTGAAGTGGTGTTATCGAGTTCAAGAGCCAAAGACCAACCAATACCGAGACCGAATCAATACTGGACCCCGAGTCAATATCGAGCTCTAAATCTGGAGATCGACCAATACCAAGTCCGATCAAGATCGAGCTAAGAAGATAAGAGCCGTTATAGCCGCACTAAGGGATAAAATCTTGACGGGAATTAAGAAAAAGCCAATTAACAAATCTATCATGAGATCCCCACTATGTATTTTTTTATTCTAAAGTAGGGTTTTCTCCATTATAAGAAGAACGACTATCATTTCTGTAAAGGGCATCAAGGCATCTACAGACTCCCACATTGAAAAGATTATTGATATTCATATAGAGATTATCCTTTTTTAGGCTTTGTACATTGATTCGTCTTGCTTATTCATAAATCGTTTTTCACTCAATTTGGTTTGTATTTCATTCTTTTTACAGTCAATAATCGATATATTTCTACTTACTTTTCCGATTTGTGCCAAGTTATACCATGTATCTTAGAACTACGTATAATTCAACTCCATCCGTTTTTCGGATAAACAAGTATAACTTTTTGTATACTCAATTATTCAGAAAAAGTAATATTGGGTAATTATATTTTCTTTTTTCCTTTTATCTATTCTCTTAACATTTTGGTGTTGGAGTATAGATTCGTGCAAACTCTCCTTGCGCGGGAGATATGAGTTGATTTTGTGGTCCAACATAAATGTTATTTTAGTTATATCGTATTTTTATGAAAAATTATTAAAAGATAACACAAGAGATCCGTATATAAAATATATGAGATCTTTATAAGGTTATTTTATTCTAATCAAATTGTAAGTGATAGTATGAGATCATTTCCTCTTTCTGGTACTATGAAAGATGGACCAATTAAATGTAAGAATGATGTGGAATGACATTTACTGAGCAAATTTTTAATATTTAATCACCTTTTGAGATGTAGTTGAAAAATAATTACGTTTTAGTGCAAAAATAAAGTTTAAAGAAAAATACCCCTAACTAAGAGATAGAAAATTAATACTTATATTTAAGTAAATTGGATGGCATTTCAAATTTGCTATCTGCAAAAAAGAAGAAAATTGACTATATGGGGAAGTGGTGCGAGATTCATATATTTAATTGTTCTCTAATGAGAATTTTTATTTTTAAGGATCTTTGTACAAATAACCGTTCAAATTTATTGTTCGCATTTTCTAGACGGTATATATAAATTATATACTGTTAAATACCTATTATATACTATGAATAAGACATATATTATATATTCATCGAATATTTAAAATTTAATCGGTTGAATAAGCAGTTTATTTTTCAAATTTTTTAATAGTTCAAATTCAAGACAGTTGCCTTACCACCACGCCCCCCTTAATTGATACTTTTGAGTTCGTTTGAATTGTTATAACAAAAACTTCAAATTATGCTAAACTTTAAATACATCGAAAATGTTGGCTATTCTTTAAAAAGAGACCCTAAAAAGCGGCTATTCGTGCACTCCCGGGAAATGGAACCCCGATTTTAGTTTAGTGGCATGAGAACTGTGTGCCTGAGCTAGTGAGGGTAGTCAGCCATGGCAGTTGGGTTAGTTGTGTCCACAGCCTTCGCATCGGCAACTCCAAAACCAAGCCCCTTTTGGTATCAATCTTCTGCAGAAAAGGTACAATTTTCGCTACTATCCATCTTGGCTGGAACATTCTAGAAAATGATACCCTTCACTTAAGTAAAAAAATGGAAGTTTTAGTTTTGTATACCCACTCGAATCAGCCTATTCATGATTTAAATTTGATCCGTTCACTTCTGCCATTACTTAATACTCCATCTATCTGCACACTTTACTTTTTAGTCTGTCCCAAAAATAATATTTTCTATATTTCGAAATAATTTAACTTTAAACTTCATATTTCAGAGATATTTATAGCCACACGTCTATGACTTATTTGTTAAAATTGTAATGTTTTTTTTTTCCACAAATTCTATGTTCGTGTAAGAAATACCGAGTCTATATTGCATCCGCCCCCGACTCTAATAACCCCTTAGATATGATCAATAGTTTCATAATGTTTCCCTTACAAGGAAGTTGTATACTGTGCTGATTGCAGAGACCGTGGCGCAAGAAACAGGGAGGAAATATTAATCGACATGGTACTTATGCAGATTGTGCTTCACAGATACAGGGCTTCACTAGGAAAAAATTGCCTTTTGCTGCTGAAAGGCTTTTCCTTGATATGAAATCTGAAGGTTTTATACCTGATAACTCTACCTTGTCAGCACTGATGCTATGCTATGCCGGTAATGGTTTATTTGTCAAAGCATTAGCTGCTTGGGATGAAATTTTAATCAGTTCATTTCTGCCAGATGTTCGTGTAATTGTAGAACTGATTAATATCTGTGGCTGCAATGGATATATCGACGTCGCTGTTAGAATTTTGCATCAAATTCAGTTGAAAGATTCCGACCTGCTTCCTGATATTTATGCTCGGGTTATCTCTCGTTTTGGAAAGAGAGGACGGCTTGAGTTGATGGAAATTATGTTGGAACAGATGGTTTCCATGGGGTTCCCTGTTGATTCTGCTACCGGAAATGCTTATGTAATATACTACAGCAATTTTGGTATGCTGAGTGACATGGAAGTTGCATATGGCCGTCTTAAGATGTCAAGAATTCTTATAGAGGAAGAGGCGATCAGGTCGATCTCCTTGGCTTATCTGAAGAGAGAGAAGTTTTATAGTTTAGGTCAGTTTGTAAGAGATGTGGGCCTTTGTCGGAGAAATGTGGGAAATCTCCTGTGGAACCTGTTACTTCTTTCTTATGCCGCCAACTTCAAAATGAAAAGTTTGCAGAGAGAATTTGTGAGAATGGTAGAAAGTGGATTTTTTCCTGATCTTACTACTTTCAATATTAGAGCTTTGGCGTTTTCAAAAATGTCATTGTTTTGGGATCTGCATGTAACACTTGAACATATGAAGCATGAGAAGGTAGTTCCCGATCTTGTGACTTACGGTTCTGTTGTTGATGCGTACTTGGATAGAAGTCTGGGACGAAATTTGGATTTTGCTTTACAGAAATTGAATACATATGATTGTGTTACAATAGCAACAGAACCCCTTGTGTTTGAGGCCATGGGGAAAGGGGATTTCCACTTAAGCTCAGAGGCACGTTTGGAGTTCAGTAAGAAAAAGAGTTGGACATATGAGGAGCTTATCACAATCTATCTCAAGAAATACGTCCGGCGTAATCAAATATTTTGGAACTACTGATGATGAATAGCATGCCCTGGAAGTTCTGCGCAATTACATTGTGCGCAGTTATTTGAACAAGTAATCATGCTCATCCTTCCTTACTGAATGCTAATTTAACTTCACGAATGTGAATAAGTAACCTCTGATATGCAAGACATTAATATCCACCTCAGACATGTTGCGAAGTATGCTATAATATGTGAAACAGATGAAACAGTTTATTAAACATGATTTGATCCTGACAAGATTGAAATATTTTATTCTATATCTGTCTGTCTCTCTCTCTCTCTCTAGTTCTTCAGATACTCTGGTAAAAGTGTTTTATCGGCCACTGGCTGCAGCTCCCTGTTCACTGATTTTATCAGAAGGATATAACTGGAAGCTGCTGTTTACAATTCTTTCTTTTTCTTTAGATCGTCATTTGTGCTTTTTCTTGGCCACATTCTTGTCCAGCTCATTTCAGTTAGTTCACCTGAGTGGCACAATTTAGTTGCTAGGTTACTGTTCTCTGTTCTAATTCCATAGTTTGCTTAAACTCTTTGTTCTTGCTGTTGCTTTTTGCCTGTGGTGCAGCAGATACCTAAGCTAACAGAAAATCAAATAGACACTAAAGATTAGTAAACTGAAAGAAGACAAACTCCAGCAGGTATGTGGAAGGGCAGTTTTGTGACATATATATATGGACACAAAATCTGCCTTAGTGTATTAGGTGGACTTACACCTGAGTGTTAGTAACACCTAAAAAGTGAATGCATGGAAGAAGGAGATATGATGCCTTAAGCATTATCAAAAGGAGATATGATGTCTTAAGTCTTATTTTAAGAACGGTCATGTCCATTTCTGTCCTGGAATTTTACAAACGATGTGGTATGCATCAACAATATGCAAGTAAAGAATACTCCTTTCTATGAAGTGTATCTAAGTGCATTCATTATCCTTGGACAGAAAGAGTAATTCTCTTTGCAAAAGAAAGATATTATACCTTGATATACCACAACAACTACAACTACAACTACAACTTTGCGTCAATACTAATCTAGTTGGGGTTAGCTATATTATTCTTCACTATCTATGTCGTGCTCAATTTAAACTGATATCAATCTAGTATTTGAAAAGAGGGTTCTCTAGCACTAGAAGTTTCTACATTTTCTACTGGTATATAAATCTATAACAAGACTAAGAGACTCCTAGCGAGCGGTGGACTTAAAGCGAATGTAGCAACATAAGTAAAACTTAATCTCGATTAATTTGTATTGTTGCCTACTACAGATTTTTTTCTTCCACTGTTTTTGTGCCCTATTTTTCAATAAGTTTGCATGGATTTCAAAAGATTGCATGTTTTTTAGACAACTTCCTTCCATGTGATTTTAGGTCTATCTTATCCCCTTTTGCTACCATGAATCATCATGGTTTCACACATATGGACCAGTGCATCTCGAGGTCAATATAGAACATTGAACAAAACTGAAGCGACCTTTTTTTATTTTATCCTCTTGTGCGCTACTTCCACCTTCTGCCAATGTCATCATCTTTAATCTTGTTTAATCTTGTATGACTGTACATCCACCTTAACATTTGCATTCTCTGTCATTTGCCATGGAAGTGGAAGGAGAATAGCATTCTGGATTGATAAGTGGATTTGCCATGAACCGCTAAGACAGATATGCTGAAATCTTCAGACTATACTTACAGCATGAGGCTACAATTAGTGAAGTATGGAGTCAATATGGATGGAATTTACCTTCAGGAGAGCTCTAAATGACTGGGAACAGGGAGAGTGATTGGATTATTTCATAACTTTGGAGGTATTTAAAGGAACCAATGAAAACGAAGATGCTATGATTTGGAAAGGTACAAGCAAGAAGTATAAACAGTTAGAGATATGTCTTTTTCAGCAGTACTGGACAACAGGATACAAAATGGCCATGGAAACAAATCTTGAAAGTCAAGATAACATATAAAGTAAACTGCTTTACTTGGTTAGTTGCAAGGAGGGCCTGTTTAACTCAAGAAAATCTGTAAAGAAATGGTACACAGCTAACTTCAAGATGTTTCCTATGCAAAGCTGAATCTGAAACCAATAGTCATCTCTTTCTTCATTGCAACTTTACATCTCAACTGGGGCAGCTGTTTCTGGCCCTGGTAAACCGGAAATGGTAATGCCAGGAAACACATATGATCTGCTGAAATCCTGGAATTATGTTGGTGGAACTGTCAGACAAAAATGGTGGAGGGCTTTACCAGTATTTGGTGGAATGTTTGGAAGAAAAGAAATAGTAGATGTTTTTGAAGACAAGAGTAGCTCCATTCAAAAAGTTAAGATGAACTGTATTATAAGTTTCAATTTTTGGTGTAAAGAATTTTGTGTAGAAGAATGCAGAATATATTTTACAGTTTTTGGAAGCCTTGTAAATTGTACAAGGTATGGATGCAATTTTTAAATACAGCTACCAGCACAAGGTTTGTGCAGAGGAATATACTGTTATCATTTTGTTTTTTGAAAAGGGCAATGTATGCGGTGCTAGAAGTGACAATATGGGTTTTTCTTGTGTAAAAGGTGGAGGATGGGAAACATGGATACGGAAAAAAGAACGAATGAAGGAAGAAACATGCGAGGGGTAAAAGGAATTTTTGGGAAGGGCGGGTTTGGTGTGTGGGGTGGGTGGTGGTGGT